>ML301959.1:0-37134 GCA_005239505.1 Nicotiana paniculata | reverse complement strand
GTATCAAGGAGGAAAAACTTCAGCACATTCTGTGCTGAAGTATTAGAAAATAAACTAAAAAACGTCAGCACATTTGTGCTGATGTTTTTCATGACAAATCTATTGTACCAAGGAGGAAAAACTTCAGCACATTTTGTGCTGAAGTATGAGAAAATGAACTAAAAAACTTCAGCATCTTGTGCTGATGTTTTTCATGACAAATCTATTGTATCAAGGAGGAAAAACTTCAGCACATTCAGTGCTGAAGGAGGAAAAACTTCAGCAAAGTTTTTGAAAAAACTATAGAACACAGTACATAACTTAAGCATATTATTAGTGCTGAAGTTAGCCAAAAAAACAAATTGTTTAGCAAAAAATTCAGCAAAACTTTAGCAAAAAATCTCAGGTATCATGAACATCAGTCAGATTCGAAAACTTACAATTTGAATTTTTCTTTGGGAGAGGAGATCTGAGAAGAGACGGAGGATCGGTGAAGTGTTTTGTGCGTGATTCAAATGTGAGAAGAGACGTACGTGATTCAAATATGAGAAGAGACGGAGCTGCGTGATTTTTATATGTTATGTCAGGGGTAGAATGGTCATATTAGTGCGGATTTTTTGTCAGCTGGCTACCAAATCAATAATTTTTAAAAATAGGGTATAGGTTAAAAGGTGGCTGCTATGTAGGGCATGACTGCAAATCGCCCTAAAGAAAGACATTTTTACATTTCTATGATGTTTACACAAATAGCCGATCATATTCTTTATTTACTTTTTCTATCCATCTACACAGATTATGCATTGATTATACATGATTATACACATATTAAACATGAATTATACATATATTATACATTGCATGGCTATTTTTAGTTTAAGCGATTGAGTGGACGGTTAATCGGGTTAATTCTTCTTTCTATATACTGTTTGAAACTTTATTACCTTTCCTATTCAAATTTTAATTTAATTACATCATATATATAAATTTACTAATTATATACACTTTATAAATTAAATGAGTATTTCTTTATATTAGGAATCAATTATTTGCATCTTCATTCTCTCTCCCTCCTGCGCTCTCTCTCTCTCTCCGCCTCTCTCTGGCGCTCTCTCTCTCTTTACTTCTCTCTCTATTTCTCAATCCCTAATTCCAGTAATGTAGAGCAAAGGAAAAGAGAGCAACAATTCCACTATTGACAGCCATTAAAAATCTATGAAGCTTTGCATTCGAATTTGAGTTTTCAAAAACCATTATTTGTTTTGGGTGTTGTTGCAAACAATTGGGAATATTGTTTGGAGTTTATATCTCAATTTTGAGGGTGTTTTGACGAAGATTATACTTGATTTTGGCTGAATTTCAGATTGAAACTCAAAGAAGAGAAATAAGAAGACATGTCATACATTATACTTACGAAATTGTAGTAAAATTATAGAAAATTTGTATTCTATTGTCTATACATTTTTTAAATTTAAATATTGTATGAAAGTTGAATAGTATTGTATAAAAATTGTGTTTAAGTTATATATAATATTGTAATCGTATATAAATAGATAGAAATAATGTATGAAAGTTGTAGATAAGTTGTATAATATATAATTAGTTGTATGGAATTTATTTTTACTATGTATAACTCAGATACAAAATATACAAAAGACATATTGTATAAAAATTATATTTAAGTGGTAGGATATTGTAGTTGTATATAACTGGATAGAAATAATTTATGAAAGTTATAGATAAGTTGTATAATATATAATTAGTTGTATGAAATTTGGTATTTACTATGTATAAATCATATACAAAATATACAAAAGAGTACACATGGTATAAAATTTGTATACATTTATGTTTAAGTTGTATGCTATTGTAGTTATATTTAACTTGATAGAAAGACAGTGCACTGATGCATGGGTCCAGAGACGCAGAAATGTAAAATTCGAATTCGCAAATCCCAGTAATGCTTGAATCGGTTTAAGCAAGAGTGAGGAGAAACAGAGATCAATAGTTTGAAATGAATAATAAAAAAAGATGGATTCGTCGTATTTAAAAGAGGACATTGAGAGTACGACTACGAGTGGCGAATTCAACACCAATAGTAGATTTGGACTCCAAGCAAAACTCAGTTCTAGTGAATCTGGAGAGCAAGTTGGATTTTCCTACTCCTGAATTTTCGATTAATACTATTTTGAAAATCCTCCAACTTTAATTGATCAATTACTTGCAACAACACACAATCCAAACAAATAATGATTTTTTAAAATTTAAATTCGAATTCAAAACTTTAAAGTTTTTTAATGGCTGTCAATGGTGGAATTGTTGACCTCAAAATTGATATATAAACTCCAAATAATATTTCCAATTGTTTGCAACAACACACAATCCAAACAAATAATGGTTTTTGAAAACCCAAATTCGAATTCAAAGCTTTAAAGCTTTTTAAAGGCTGTTAATGGTGGAATTGTTGCTCTCTTTTCCTTTGCTTTACATTACTGAAATTAGGGATTGAGAGATAAAGAGAGATGTAGAGAGAGAGAGAGAGAGAGAGAGAGAGAGAGAGAGAGAGAGAGCAGGAGGGAGATAGAATAAGGATGAGAAATAATTGATTCCTAATATAAATGGATACTCATTTAATTCATACAGTGTATATAATTGGTAAATTTGAATATAGAATGTAATTAAATTGAAACTTGAGTAGGGAGAGTAATAAAGTTTCAAATAGTATAAAAATTCCAAAGAAAAATAGTGAGTTGAGTTCGGCCCAGGCCCAAGTGTCAAGAAAAGTGAGCCGACATTGATCGTATCGTGAAGGGATTTTTACCTAGCTATATTATATTAGAAACTTATTTACTTATATTCTCTATGTTTTGTAGTTTTTAATCAGTATCTAGGTTTTTCTTACAAATTTATATACATTTCTTCTTAAAAGGCTCTCACTCCATTATTAGTGTCTTTAATTAAGCGATTCAATTACATCATTTCCTTTTTTTTTTCCCTCTCGTCTTCTCTCTCCTTTTTTTTAATATCTAAATCCCTTAATTTACACTCAGAATCTCCATCTTCTCTTTCTCCACCATTTATGACAGCTTTTTATAGTTAAAAATATTCAAAAATTGTATGATAATTGTATTCTTAATTGTATTTGAATTGTATCAGATACATCAATGCCTAAAATATAAATGTGTCATATTTATCTCATAATTGTATCTAGCTTGTATCTAGTACATTAATACCCAAAATAATATTTGATGCAGTACTAATAAGTTAATATACAATTGTCATATTTGTTTACAAACTGTGAAATTCGGCACGAACTCACAACTGTCCGTAACAATATACAGTGAATATACAATTACCATACATTTGTAATACAATTCACTCAACAATTATGATACATATATAATTATAATACAATCGTGATAAATTTCTGAAAAATTGTGATGCAATTATGATCTTTATCTCCTTCAAGTTTCAATCACAACTCTACCCAAAAAAATTAATACAATCGTATTATAATTGTATTAGTATTGTATCCGGTATTGTTTTGGATATTGATGTATAATATACAAGTCAAATACAATAAAGATTTTAGAAAGAAAGAAAACAAGATTCAAAATTTCCCCACAACTTGATTTTAGAGCAATATTCCGAATTCCGTTTGCATTGCATTAATAACAAATAGACATTTTGGGTGATTAGTAAAAAGGAGAGAAAATGAATTTCAAAAGCTTTGGAAGAGGAAATGAATATGCAATTTTGGGAGGGATAATAATGGATGGGTAAGCAAGGTTTTGGATAACAGTGGGGAAGCGAAATTTCTCACCGCGGGTAAGAACAATTTTGGATAATTATTAAGAAAGAGAAAAAATATTTTTTGTAATCATTTGGAAAAGGAAAGCATGAGGTTGGGTGTCATGTAACTGATAGGCTAGATTTAAGGGTCATTGATTTCTTCTTTTTTATTGTTTTGTATATAACTAGTAAATATAGATATACAAAGTAATTAATAAGAAACTTAAATAAATATGGTAAATAAATTTTTATTATAGTATAATTAGATGAAAATTCCTTTAATAAAACCTTTATGGTGATCAACAAAAACAGGGACTCTATTTTCTCCAATGTTAGTATGATTTCTAGACAGAGAAGTGATGTCTAATTCTTTTTAAATGCATTAAATAAATTTGTTAACCTGATATGGCTCCCAAACTTCAGCATTGATAAAATAAAGGCCATTTACAGTCTATTCCTCAGTTGCTTTGTTTAAATTAACTACATGTTCATATGCTTGCTCATAAAGATGCAGAAGAAATTTGACCTAAGTGGCAGATAAGTATCAAGAAAAAGGGAATCATCATAGATGTGATTCTTGACCCAAAATCTTCCTTTGACTTGTTAGCATACCTTAAGTAAGAAGATTGCCTATCAGGGCAAATGAGAAAAGACGTAACTACAACAAGCTGGATAGTAATGAAATTTTTCCTGTCAGTCAAAATAAGTTAAATGCATTACTACTCCCACACTTTGACCTCTTAACCACCCTAACATAATTTTAATTACACATTTTAACTTTGAAACTCAACTTAATCTTAGTCATTTCTTCAACGAATCATCTCTAATCAAAATACAACATTTTCTTCCCGATGCACAAGTCCATAGCTATAGGGGAAGCAACTACTTCAATTCTTTTTGTTTGATAATTTCATAAAAATCAAATCAAAAAGGGATTCTGCCCATCGATTTTCTACTAATTTATTTTCTCCACTCACCAAATGCTAAAACAAAACGAATAAAATGGTAATAGAATTAGCACTAACATCGGATAAAACAGCAATCACCAACCCATATTTGATGTCTACAAACTTCGGAATGAAGGCGATTTGTCTGTCGACAAGGACATTTAAAGAACCAAACATACATTGTATCAAACCATGTCTGAGCTATGACTGATAATAATAATAATACTCCCTCCCGTCCAAAATATGTGATTTTTTTTGGTTTTTATATGTACTAAAAAATTCACCTTATAACATAAATTAGTAATGAAATTGACCACGTTAACATTTATTATCTCTTCACGTAAACACTCTAACACATACTTCAAAATTAATTACTCCACGAATAATGTAGGAAAACAATAATTAATTCATTCTTGAAATCGAAAAAATCACTTATTTTGGACTACAAAAAAAAAGTCAAAAAATCACTTATTGTGGACCTAAGAGAGTAATTTAGAAGAATTAACTCAAATAACTGCGCACCTTATCAATTAAACTAAAATTAGTCAATGAATATATAATATATGCATATATTTATGTATTACATGAGTATAATTATATATAAATTAATCTATAATTTATGTATAGTGTTAGAAAAAGTAAATAATTAATATGAATGGCTATTTATATAAAAATCCCAATAATTAATCAGTGTTTCTTGTTTTTCTTTGGCTAGAAAAGTGAGAAAATTGAAAACGTATTAATGTTGTTAACACATTGCACTCCCGACAATGATTGTCAATTTGGCCAACTTGCCTTTTGCGGCTCGGTTCATTTACACTTAATTTTAAATTATTAATACCACAGAATAAAATCATACCTAGTAATTAATTTGGATATTAGTTCCATCAATATCAAACTACTCAAGTAAGCCAAAAACATAATCGCACTAAAAGATAGAGTAGTAAATTTATTGGTTAAGAGAACAAAATTTCAAAACTTATCGCTGTTCCCCTCAATCATAAGGAATTGACGTCAATCATTACTTCTTTTTTTTGGGTGTGTGTGTGATAGTAAATACGAAAATTTATGGCAGCGAAAGGAATTTTGTATAATAATAGACGAGTTTAAATACCGCAATATACAGTTACGATTTTATAATTTATTTCAACTTGTAAAAGTGAGTCGTAATAATAATAGTAATTGACAATAAATAAGAAATTCAACTACAACTATACAATTTAAACCCCGTTCATAAATTTGGGGACATTTGTATTTATATCCGTTTTTTATGTCACGTTTTAATTTGTGTTCGCTTTGCAAAAAAAATTGCAAGTGTACCCGTTTTTCGCATAACTTCAGCATACGGGGCTGAAGTAGCAAAAACAATAACGCAAAACTTCAGCTTTCTAATAGACAGGCGTGAAGTAGCAAGTGTGCTGAAGTTTTTGTTTTGTAACTGGCGAACTTCAGCTCTAGAGTTGAAGTTTTTATTTTTGTAACTGGCGAACTTCAGCTCTAGAGCTGAAGTTTTTGTCTACTAACTTACGTAATTATTTATAATTTATTTTTAAATAATCTGATAAACATATTTATGGCATCATCCCATGAACTGAAGTTCCATAGCAGCACCAACAGCAGCAGAAGAAAGAAGAAGAAGAAAACGAATGACGAGAAAGGGGGCTGAAGTTATTTAAAAAGTGGATACAAGTTAAAAGTTTTTAAAAAGTGGGTATAGGTTAAATGAAGGCGACCAAATAGGGCGCCCCGTGCAAGTTTTACATAAATTTGCTTCCGCCTGTGAGAGATGCTGAGTATGGGATAAGACTAGGGGTGTACAAAAAACCGATAAATCGCACCTTTAAGTCAAATTGGAAAAAAAAAACTCATGTGGTTTGGTTTGATTTGGTTTAGTATTGAAAAATAAAATCCCCCACCATAATTGGTTTGGTTTGGTTTTAACTAAAAAAAGTCAAATCGAAACTGAACCAACCCGATAGTACATTTATATAATTTTTAAAAATATTTTATTCATATAAATATTTATTGTAATGTAATTTATAAATATTTCTTACACTTTTTCACAGTTTTATCTTTTAATATATTATTTCAAGTTTAGACTTAACATTTTTGAACAGTAAATAAATTTTATAGCTTATAAATGTAGTAATTCAAACAAAGTTCGAATCAATATTAATGTTAACAAAAGAAATTCAATTCAATACTAGGAATGACGATAGTGTTGGATAATTATTTTAGTTTTAGATTGGTTTATAATGAAAATGCATAACTTAGTTTATCTTTTTTTTTTAGTGCTTAGTTATGTAATTAATATTAATACTTATTAGCTATATTTTTTTTAGCATGACCTATATAGTATTTTTAGATTATGTTAATTTTCATTATGGCTTATTAATTAGCAATATTTGTTATATATAATTTTATTATTTTATCTTCGTTATTAAATATTTTAGTATAATGTTATGGCTTATCTCTTATTATTCTGTTAGTTTCTTGAAAAACACATTATATAATTGTATTTTACTGGGACTTAAGAAATATTTGGAGCACAAGTTACATAAAATTTATCGGAGAAAACTCGAAAAACCCGAAAAAAATCGAGATTGAAAAATCCGACTTTGTAGGTTTGATTTGATTTATAAATTTAAAAACCTAACACTATTAGTTTAGTTTGATAATTAAAAAATTAGAATCAACCCGACATATCTACGTCCCTAATTATGGCTATGGCCCGAAAATATGGTTCGGGACGCGTGTAATTAGTACGAGGTCTCCGTTTCATTTTCAAAAGGTAATGCTTTTTTGTTTGTTTTTTTCTTTTCAGTGTCATGATTTGTGAAGATACTGTGTTCTGGATATGTTGCCAACTTCCTTTTTTTTTTTTTTGTAGTCATACTCATAATTGAGGTGCTCCTTCTTGTTTATTTAGTGGCAATTTCATCAATTTCCTTAGTCGTTTATCAAATTTAGCACAAACAATAGTATGAAAAGTTATCTATAAGTATTCATACCCAAAATCGTATGTATGATATTTTGTCTCTTTTTAACATAATTTTCATTGCTTAACATGACTAGTTCACATGAATATTGTGACGATCTTTAACGAAAATCTTCAAAACTAAATATACTTTAACAGTTAAACGTGTATACACATATTGTCATAAAAAAGTAGAATATACCTTAATTCAAGTAATAAAATAAGATATTTCAAAGTCATAGAAAATGAATCAAAGATCAATAAAATAAAAGTCGAAAACGAACCTAATTAGTGACTAACATGCTCAAAGAATTAAATTAACTAAATTTGTTTAATGCACCTGATGCTTCTAATTTATTCACATTAAATAAGATTCTTTTTCTACTTTGTCACATATTCCTTGTTTAATAAGTTACATGTACTTTGATATTTGTACATAAGAAGGCTTTGCCGTATAAACTCCACCAGCGTCAAACTAAGGTAGCATTAATGTTCAAGAAGTGTTTAATTTTTCTCCCAATGTTCTCAAAAATAATTTCTACAAAAGACCATTATAGATAAGTTTTTAAGTTATGGGAAAACTAAAATCACGTCAAAGCAATTTTTTAATTTTGTTAAAAGAAAAAAATTCTAATTGTTTGTCCGTAAAATAGTACAGTTAAACTTGTTACTAAGATTATAGACAAGCGAACTGATTTGATTCAAAAATGATAAAGAAATAAAATTAAAAATGAGATTTTACTAATTGAAATTGAAGAAGATGACAAGCCTGGTTCCAAGTGCAATGCCTCCAAGGACAAAAGTAAAAGCAATGATAAAGAACAAGTAAAGTTATTTAATTAAGCGCAAAAGTAAAATTCAGCATATGTTTTCCAAGGATTTCGTGTCCTGCAATGGACAACTCTGTCTAGAGAAACAAGATCCTAGTATAAAACTCCTCTTGAATGATTATAAAAGAGTCATTGATGAGCATGTAACGACAGATCATGAATGCAAATACTCTCTTCAACGGCCGCTCATTTAATGTTAGAAAATATTCCCTCATTAAATGCTACCCGATGGCAAATACTTGGTCTTCTCTCGTTAACCATTCTCCCTTTGGTATTTACCCGATATTTGTTAAATTTGTTGTATCCAGTAGTGATTGTTACTTGACTTGACTTTTACCTATCCTCGGTTTCACGTGTCATGCTAGCATTCGACCACTTATTGCAAAACCAATTTACCCCATACAATCATACACTAATGAATAATGATATTGATTGATGTTTTTTAACTTTCCGCAAAAACTGAAAGAACTAGAGTTTTTTATTGTTGTGTTTTCATATTGTTGAGATTAGCGGTGATAGTGGTGATTAATTTGTTAGTTGTTAGTTGTACATTTGATTAGTTATAACTAACTTAGACTATGCTAGAGTTAGGTGTGACTAGAGTTAATTTTAGCACTAACAACAGTTAGAATAGTTTACATTTTTTATATATCTATGTACAGATATTTTTGATACTTGGAATGGAATATTACATTTTCCTCTCTCCTCTAGAATATTCCGTTAGATTTATCTTCTCTCTAATCGACCTTCTCTTAGCTCAAACTTCAGCGAAATTATCATGGCAGAGCTCCATGGATAGCTGAATTCAACATGGTATCAAAGCCAAACGACCATTATTGTGGTCCTATTGTCTTCAATATTCATTATCTCGAAGCTGTAAAGGAAGGTTATCAATGGCGACAGTCGATAACACCGAACAAGAGAAATTAGGTCACAATCATCCACTTTTTCTGAATTCAAATAATAATTCAGGAGCTATATTGATTTTGTTGCAGTTGAGAGGACCGAAAAATTACTCTGCATGGAGTCGGGCGATGAGGATTGCAATCCTAGGTCTGAACAAGCTAGGTTTCATCGACGGCACATGCAGAAGGGAGAATTACGACCTGAACCTCATCGATCTCTGGGAGCATTGTAATGCGATTGTATTGTCTTGGTTGATGAACTGTGTTTCACCAAAACTGTTGGTATACTCCTCAAATGCTAGTGCAGTATAGGGTGATCTGAAGGAGTGACTTGATAAGGTGGACTATTCTAAGATTTTTCAGATCCACAGAGAAATTGCTAGTGCTAGGCATGGTACTAGCTCAATTTCAACTTACTTCTCACAATTAGAGTGCTTTCGGTAGAATTTGATAGTTTGACACTATTTCCTGGCCGTGATGATGCCAATACTCATGAATTTGTTCAATTTATGGAGCTTCAAAATATTTTACAATTTCTGATGTGGTTAAATGAATCATACGAATAGGCTCGAAGTCAGCTCTTGATGATGGTACCAGTGCCATCAGTGAGTAAGGCGTATTCTATGCTAATGGAACGTGAAAGCCAAAAGACTATGGCAAGTGCTCCAGCTAGTATAGATGTAGGGAAAATGGCTGCATTGTTGACAAATAGTGTTGGAGATCAGCAAAGGCCAAAGAAGAACTACAGTCTCTACTGTGATTACTGCAAATTGAAAGGTCACACTAGGGACATATGCTACAAGGTGGTAGGATATCCAAATGATTACAAGTTCAAGAAGAAATACAACCCTCAACATCTAACATGGTGACTGAGTAGCCTGCACCACCAGCCTTCACTCCCACTGCACAAACCTTCACACCGTAACAGTAACAACAAATCCTGCAATTGCTCAATAGTAATCCCACAGAAGTTACAGCCAATGCAGCAAAGCTGGAAACATGTAATATTATATCCTTAATGACTTGTCTAGATCAAGGTATTTGGATCGTAGATAGTGGAGCATCCAATCTTATGACCCCAAGGTTGGATTTGTTGCATAAAGCAGTTTCATTAAATAAAGGTCGTTCAGTTCACTTACCAAATGGAGAACTAGCTGAGATTTCTCACAGTAGTTCAACTAATATTTTCAAGGATCACAAAATCAGTGATATACTTCATGTTCCTCATTTTAAGTACAACATATTGTTAGTTTCAAAACTCACTAAAGAGCTACAATACTTGGTAGCCTTTTTTCCTGATGTATGTGTGTTTCAGGATCTCTACACTGCTAAGGTGTTAGAGATTGGTAGTGAATCAAATGGGATCTACATTCTTAAAGATTGCATTCAGAAGATACAGTTGAATATATCAATGGTACATACCATAGATATGCAGACTTCAACATAAAAAAACCAGAGTTCAATAAAGCTGGGAATTTGGCATCATAGGCTTGGATATCTACCTTTTGAGGCATTGAAGAGAATTGACAAGCTCGAGCAGCAATTTGAGAATGATAGATCAACTGGTGATTGTTTAGAATGTCCTATTTGTCCGTTAGCTAGGAAAACTAATTTTCCATTTCCAGTCAACAAGAGTAGAGCACATGCTCCTTTTCATCTTTTATATGCAGATGTATTGCAACAATCGTAGTATTTGATTTCAATTAATTTGAGTGTACAATCTCTATGAAGCCTCTGATTCTACTTTTCTAGTATAAATTCAAGGTCCTTTGAGCTTGATCTTGAATTTGAATTTTGATTTATCCATCGCGAACACTTTGATTGTTGCCACGAATTGTATCACGAACAAGTAGCCTTGATCTTGAACGCCTTGTACTTGATTTGACTTCGTTCTTGATCTTTAATACTTGAATTGTTCTTCATTCTTGAGCTTGAACTTGATTTCTTAAACTTGAACTTGATTGCTTGAAGCTTGAAACTTGTAAAGAAATTTGCGGCGTTTGATCCACGAGCTCTCTCTTGCTTCTTGTTATAACCTCTGGTCCCTTTTCTGAGTTATGAAGACCCCTATTTATAGTTGTGGGAGGGAAGAGTTATGATACGAACAAACTCTTTCCAACCAATCAAATTGAAGTGTGACATGACCGCATTTGATTGGCCAGAACATGTCACTTGCACACATGGCACGATTTCATTGGCCTTTTAATGTGATTTGGCATGCCTTGTCATTTTGACACGTGGCACGGTTCTATTGGCTCTTCCATTTGACGTGGAGTGCCACGTCATTTGAACGTGGCACCAAACTGGGCCTCTTGGAAGACGTCATCTTGGGCTTAATAGAGTAGGCTCATCACTTTGGCGCAATTAAATGGGCTAGCTCAATGAATTAAGACTTATTTATTTAATCAATTTATATATGACTTGTATAATTAATTCAATTATATTAGCTCAAATATTTTATTTAGACTAATATATCTTAAATTTTAAAATATAATCCAAATTATTTTATAAATTTAATTTTAATGAAATTTATATACCTACAGTCTATTTATTGCTTTTTTTTTAATTCTTTTAAGTCGAAGGTATTTCGAAAACAACTTTTACTCAGCTTATCGTTGTTATAGAACACGGGTGACAAATTAAAAAAAGAAAAGAAAAAACTCACCAGCAATTGGGACCAGTAGGCCCCCACACATCAGTGTTGTATATTTTCTGTTGTTACGAGTAAGAGAGTGTATGGCTCCACCGTTGCTGTCTTTTTCTTCATTTATTTCCGGAGCTCCATCATCAATCATGTGTCATCATTATATTTTCGTAGGGGACACGATTATGTTAGATTCATTTTCTAAGCAGCCTTTTAAGCTTTTCCTTGTGAAGATTCCAGATCCACACTCTCACTCTGATCGTCTTTAAGCTTTTCTTTAGTTTGGCCCAATTTTCAGTGAATATAATGAATGAGAGGAATGTGGATATTATTTTCATATTTGGTAAGAAATCAAAGGTATGGACCATGTACGGTTAAAAAACGGGCTTCTTGTCCGTTTAGCACGCACGAAAAACTATTTACATTTAGTAATCGAAAAAGTACATAAAATTTATATATAACATACATAATATATATACCTTTAGAAGTCTGAAATACATTCAGATTTGAGCACCAAGTTCACATTTTTAAATATTCATACATTTTTATTAGAGATTTTAAATTTGGGTCACGAGTATGAAATAGCCTCTAATAAGAAGCTCGTTACTCCAAAAATAAAACTTTCCGATACAAATTTGAACTAAGAAATTCCAAAAACGAGTATCCTTCAATCAAGGCCCGAGCCACTATGTTAGTTGCGGACTCGATCGAGTCCAGTAACTATTGTTTAAATTATGTATTTATATTAAAAAATTCAATAAATATATAAATAAATTATAAATTCAATAACTTAAAATAATTATGATCCTAAATTCCTGAAGTTCAAAACAACACCAGAGATTCGGACCAAGCAGGCTCAAAGGAATCTGCATGGTGTGCGAATGGGATGACAAAATTACCACTAAATATGTACGGAAATCTGAATCATTTAGGGTCATTTCGGACAATGTACTCTACTGCTTACCTACACATCCCAATAAACTTCAATAACCGAGATAACTCGTGTCATTTAAAAACATCACATCTGAAAAGAAACAAATTAAAAATGAAAAAGAAAAAGACAAAAGCAAAATTTAATAAAAAAAAAAAAAAAGTGAAAAGCTTACTGTAAGTTATTTCTAACTGTAGTGAGTGTACAACGGGAATAGACCTTTTAACTACCCGAAGCAATAATATGAAGACACCTACCTTGTAACTTTGTTTTAATTACCTTTCCCCCCGTGTGTACTCTTTTACCCTCGTGTTGTACTATAAAGTTATTTCTTCAAAAGACTTCATTTACAACTTGGACACTTGGACTTGATTACATCTTTCATTGGAAGGAAAATAATCCCTTTTAAGTTGTCTTTCAAAATGTTGTACTAGTAATTTATTTGGTCAAGCACTTTTGGCAAAAACATAGTCATAATTTAAAATTTATGAGTTCGAAGTTTTAGTGGGCGTTTGGACATAAGAATTGTAAAATTTTAAAAAACAGTAAAAGTTTTTTAAGTGAAAGTGGTATTTAAAAATTAAAGTTGTGTTTGGACATGAATATAATTTAGGGTTGATTTTGAAATTTTGTGAGTGAAATTATTGAAAAATAACTTTTTGGAGTTTTTCATATTTTTGAAAAATTCCAAAATTTTATCTTCAAGTGAAAATTGAAAATTTTATGACCAAAAATTGTTTTCGAGAAAAAGTGAAATTTTTTCGAAAAAAGTAAAAAAATTCTTATGTCCAAACGGGCTCTTAGTCTTCTTAAGTCATTGGGTTCTAAATTAATAATTTATACATATTCAATAGATTTCTTAAGACAAATGCATAATTTATATAAAAGTTATTGGATTTGGTCGAACCCGTAGCCAAAAAGCTAGCTCCGCCTCTAATTTTTGGGGCTAAAAGTACACACACTCTCTCTCCCCCCTCTCTCTTTTTTGCCAAAAATACTTTATCTTCAAAGTTAAAGTATTTGGCCACGGGGGAAGGAGAATGGAGAGTAAAGCATATGGATTCAGCTGAACCTAGTAACTTTAGTGTAAATCATATACAGTCAAATTTCTCTATAACATCAACCATAATATAACAACATTCACTATAAAAGTCAAGCTTTTCCGAAATCACTTTTCATGTTATGTAATAATATATGTTCTATATAACAACACTTCGCTATAACACCCAAAAATATTCGGAATAAACGAGGCTTTAATAGAGAGGTTTGACTATATTTTCTTAATAAATTCATTAAATATGTACAAATTATTAATTTAAAATCTACTAAATTAAAAAATTTAGAATCCCAAATTTATAATTTTCAAATCCTAGTTCCGCCTCTGTTTGGTCAAGATTTAGAAAGAAAAAAGTACTTTTGAATAAAAGCAAAAATAATTTTTACGAAATAAAAAAAAAATAATTTCTTGCCAAAAGCACTTTTGAGAATATTTTATTTAGAAGCACTTTTCCAAAATTTGATCAAACAAGCTATAACTCATTTTTGAATTTTCCTGTTGATAAAACGTAATTGTGGAAGACAGGAGAAGTAATATTTACAAATATTAGTCATTTTGATAAATTAAAATTATTTTTAAATAATTGATATAATAAAAAATATAATTCAAACTTTTAAAACTTTAAGTTTACTGTTTCAACTAGTAGAGCAATAATCAGACATTACTAGCTCTGTGGATTAACTGCTTGAACTTTCACTTTTAATGGGAGAGATCAATTTTACCACCGTAGAATCACTTCCCCTGATTCCCCTTTTTTCAAAAAATAAATAAAGATTGCCAAGTTTATGTGGGCTTAATTGATATGGGGGCAAAGTTTTTGGACTTACGAGAAAAGAGAATACTTGACGACATGTTATATGAGAAATATGCGAATACGAAGAAATGAAATACGAGACAAACGCAAATGAGACGGCATATAAATATGACATGCACGCTAAATCATTATTTTTTCTCCCTAATTTTTATCTTCCATGCATTTCTATTAAGAGTCATGTTCTCAGTATGTTAAAACAGAATCATGTTATGTTTAATCCCGTCTCCTTAATACTTTTTAGTATAATCATTTCCCCCAATTTTTCTTTTTATAAAAGTAAAAAAATAAAAGATTGTTTAGTTTATGTGGGGCTTAAATGATATTGTTGCAAAATTTGAGGACTTATGAGGAAAGAGAATAGTTGAAGATTTTAACTTTAGTATGTGATGTTGCTCCCCAGCTGGATCTAGACGGTCGTGGAGGTTTCTGCTCCCACCCCACATGTCCCCATCACCTTCTTCCCCCACCCCACCTTTTCCCTGAGTAGATTCCAAACTTCTTTTTTATAAGTACGTTTATTTTTATCCCTCCTTTTTCCTAGTTCTTTGAACAACTTCTTAATGAGTTTAATTTTACAAATGATAATGTAAATTGTTTGTTACGACTTATTAGGTTACTTATAATTACTATATTTATATATTAATAAAGAGTGAGATTAGTAACTTAAAAAAAGAGTGTTTAATTTTCGGGTTTAATTAAATTCATAATTTTTTATGAGGGATAAATATTGTGTAAAAAAATCATGAAACTTATAAAAATAATATATATGAACTCATAACTTTAAAAAATATAATGGGTTCAATTACCAAAACCTTAACATTGAACCCATACAATTTAAATATTGAATTTACCTCTGCCCAAGTATAACACACGTTAAAATACTCAACAAAATAAAGTTTTGTCATACTGATTTTTTATATTATTATGTCACCTAGAAAATGAAAGTAAGTAACCGTAAAGAAATAATTCATCTGTTTCAATTTATATGAACTCATTTGATTAGGTACTAAGTGAAAGAAAAAAAAAGAAATTTTTTAAATTTGTGGTATAAAATAAGGCACATATATTTTATGTGTCTATAAATCATTCGCATAAAAGTAAATTATTTTCAATAAGGAAATAAGTCATTCTTTTTTGCTCGAATTAAAAAAGAAATATGATTTGAACCGGAAGAAGTAATTAACTTGAAAAGTAAGACAAACCACTTGTAATAATAAAATAAATATAAAATATTATTAGTGTAAAAATCTATATACTACTACCTCCATTTCATGTGAATTCATTTGATCGGGTATTAAGTTTATAAAAAGAAAGGACTTTTAAATTTATGGTGTAAAATGAGACACATATATTTTATGTGACTATAAATCATTGCGTAAAAGTATAATATTTTCAAATAAAAGAATAAGTCATTCTTTTAAGGAAATATATTCACATCAATTGAAACAGAGAGAATATAAAAGTTTCCATATAAACTAAAATCTAATTTTTAATTGTTGTAATCCACTTTTTTCTTCTATAAAATCCCAGCCAAAACACCATCTTTAACCCCTCTCTTTTTCTCCTTCCTTTTCTCTCTACATCATCATCTCTTTTCTTTCTTGATCCCTTATTCTGTCAAGTTTTAGTCTTTGGTTTCAAGATTTTCTTGGAACCTCCACCCAAAATCTCTAAGAGAAAAATACCAAGAAAGTGTCTTTTTGTTAATTTTCTTCTGTTGTTATCTGGCTGGATTTTCAGCAGCAGAAATCTAGCCTTGCCATATATTTACTAAGAATTAATCATCAGTGGTTTTATTAATTTTAGTTAATCTTAATGCTACCCCTAGTATTTCTAATCTTTGAAATTCATGTCTGCAATTCTCAGTGAACTGTTTCTTTCGGGGTTTATGATAAATTCCACATATAGGCGCAGGACCCATTTGGTGCAATCTTTCTCAGTTGTTTTCCTCTACTGGTTTTACTACATTTCATGATTTTGCTCTTCTCCCCCTAGTTAAGTATTTCTCTTATATATTAACCCTCTCTATATACTATTATAAAAATAAATAAAATCTTCAATATTTTTCCTAGTTATCTGTTTCTAAGTCAAAAACTCCATTTGGGTCCTGCTAGTTTCTTATTTTGTTCTTTTAACTCTCTCTAATCTTCAAAATATTACTATTGTTCTTGAAAAAAATTTGGTCATGGCTTCATCAAGTGGAGCATCATCAGGGTCATCATTATTTCTTCAAAACTCAGGCTCAGAAGAAGATCTTCAGCAATTAATGGATCAGAGGAAGAGGAAGAGAATGATATCAAACAGAGAATCAGCTCGAAGATCAAGGATGAGAAAACAGAAACATTTGGATGATTTAATGGCCCAAGTTGCAACACTAAGAAAAGAAAATAACCAGATTTTGACAAGTATGAATACCACCACACAACATTATCTTAATGTTGAGGCTGAAAATTCAATCTTGAGAGCTCAATTAGCCGAATTAAGCCACAGGCTTGAATCACTCAATGAAATTATTGCTTTCTTGGATGCCAACAACAATTGTAATGGTCTTGCCAATATGGACCATAATCAAGAAGAGCCTTATAGCTTCAGTTTTGCACAAAATGAACCTATGGTTGATGGGTTCAACATGACCAATTCTTGGAATTATCTTTGTGCCAATCAGCCTATTATGACTGCCGATGTCTTGCAGTGCTGATTAGTCTATCAGATGGTTGAAGAGAAAAAGAATCGAGAGATAGATTCCTTTTTCTAAGCAATAGATCTAAGATAAAAATATGTATAAGTAGTAGAAGTATTAGTACTTTTGTTAAGCTTTGTCAAGTGGTGTTAAGAATAAATTCCTTTTGAGGGAAATAATATTAGTAACTATTAGTGTTCTTGTACATGTGGGGTTTGTAATCTCACCATTGGTCTCTCTTTCAAGAACTTATGAAGTTGTATTTGGGAAGTTTGTTTCTTCATTGATGTAATATAGTATAATATTATTAATAACCATTTCAAGCATGCTCAATATTCTCCCAAGCTATTTCCCAAAGTCTTAAGTTAATGATGTTGCCATATGATCAGGAGGTCACGAGTTCGAGCCGTGAAAACAGTCTTTTGCAGAAATGTACGATAAGACTGCGTAGGATAGATCCTTGTGGTCCGGTCCTTCCCAAACTCTGCGCATAGCGAAATTTTAACGCATCGAACTACTTTTTTTTTTAAGTTAATGCAACTATCTAGAATAATTCTATTCTTGGGTTTGACTTTTATATGGTGATAACTTCAAATGATATTATGTTATGATAATTTATATATTTACGATAGTTATGCCTATGAACATATTCTTGAACAAGAACATATAGCAGAATCTTGTAGATAATTTGAGTCATGTAATACAAGTGGTGCAAAGTTACCACCCACAAAGGTTTTGAGATATTTTTGGCTTTTGTTCTCACGCTCATTGATTCTTCAGACAAGTACAACAACAATTGATCGAAGCAGTTATAGTCCACCCATTTTGCTTTCCTTTTTCTGAAAACACCCTCCCCACAAAACACTGGGTGAAAAAATAATCGATTATTCACACTCGATATTTATATCGAACCATACTAGGAAAAAGAATTGAGTATACACATGAGATATACGTAACACCCCACACTTTAGACAGAGTCCTAAATCGGCAAAATATAAGAGGAATATTGGTTATATAAATTAACAAGTCTTAGACACTAGTGACGCGTTTTAAGCCCGCGCAGGCCTACGCCTAGAATGGACAATATCACTAGCAGGCTAGACTGTTACAAATGGTATTAGAGCCACGCTTGTGTCAGCCTTGCCGATGGTGGGTCGGAGTTCAATTGAGTTTAGATAAATCTCGGTTAAGCGAAGCAAACCTCAGTGCTGAGTCTAGGCGAATCCCATGCGGTGGGACAAACCTCAGCGAGGACGCTGAGTCCATAAGAGGGGGTGTATGTAACACCCTAAACTTTAGACAGAGTCCCTCAAAAACACAAAAGAGATATTGGGTATATAAGTTAGCAAGCCATAAACCTTAGTGGCGCGATTTAAACCCGTGGGGACCTAAGCTCAAAGCAGACAATATCACTAACGGGTTGGGCTGTTACAATATATTTATTGTAATTGTATTTACTGACTGATCAACTACTATTAACTAGTAGTAAAAATTCATGTAAAGACAAATATCATATATTTATTAGATGATGCAAGTATAGGGTGTGAATAGGTTTTTCCCGCACAGGCCCCCAAAACCCCAAATTAAATTGTTTCCAATTGATTGAGAGTAAAAGGAGTCATGTGGGGTTCACTCTAGCATATTTCCTTTTGTTTGCCTATGTCTTCCTGGCCAGACAATAATTGAGTTAGTTCTAGACCTTAAGTGTCAGTTATAGTAAATGGCTAAAAAGGGAATTGCATGTGAAATGTGTTTTCTAATCCTTCTAAATGCATTCAAATGTCCTAATCTTAGGTCGATATTATTTTGCTTTCGGTTGGTCGAAATTTGTTAAATTCTTGATATTTCTGTTTTCCTTATTTATAACAACCATAATAACATACCAATGGCTTGCATTTTTCACATATCAACGAAACATGAGATATCAAGTTTTGTGGGGATTTATCCAATTATTTTACAGCAACTACCCGCAGCTTAAACTTCTCGGGAGCGAAAATACGTGCACGAGCCTATGCAAACAAGATTAAAAGTCTGGTTCTTATCGATTCTAATAAAATTGACTACTGCTTACGATATCGTATTAAATCAATAGCAACTGAACTCAAGGCTTTGGTTGCTATATAAACTTCCTATATTTATTCCGTTGTATTTGAGCTCATTCCTTTCTAATAGTTAAATAAATTTCTTTAAGACAAGTTAGGGTTCAAAAGTAAGCAATAAAGCAATGTTTATCGTATTAAATTGTATATTAGCTATATAGTATCCACCTAGAGTAATAATGGAGTATCATTTTAGGAAAGAAAACATAAACCTGCTAAGTAAAAATAATGTAACTAAAGTGGATAGGGACAATATCATGGTCTAAGTTAAAAGAACCAATTAAGTTTAAGTAATTCTATAGAGGTAGATTATGTAACTTAGAAAAAGTATCCAAATTTGTTCAACTTACGCAAAAATGTTCAAAAACATAACATAATCTTTTTTCAAATATAGGTAATCAATCCAATAAATTTCAAATTTTTCCAAAAACAGAGAAAGCACTGACTTTATAAACAACAAGTCGCACGTGTAGGGAACAAATTTTTCAGCACAAGTACAAATCCTAGTTATTATATACTAACTTACTAAATACTAATAGCACTAGATCCTTGTATAATGACCATAATTAAGTACATGTTATAGGAGCAAGAGAACGTGATTCGATGCTTTTCCCACTCCTTAACCTACCCCCATTTATTTAAAAATGAAATTTGTACGTGTATGGTGTTAATACAACATAGCAATAATTAATTTTAGAGGAGAACAACATATTAATTTTTGCATGTTTCTAGTTTAAGGAAGGAAAAAATAAACATATAATATTGCCATCCCCTTTTTCTATTGTCAATAGTTTTTAATTTTTACAATTTTTTTACGGTGGGATGGATCCATGAATGTGCAGGAGAAGAGTTGAAGTACTAGTTATGAAATCGTCTTTGTTATGGAGTGCTTTACCTTCTAATGTGAGATTTTTCGGCACGAATCCGACTTTAGTCGAATCTCAATGCAGGCACTAAATACCGGAATGGAAGACAAAAAAAAAAAACCTTATAGTATAATGATACAACGGGGAAATTACAACCATTAGGTTGTAACAATAATTATCCTATCTTATTCTTATTGGAAACTAAGCTACTAATCAATATGTATATATCCCCAAATATTTCTTGAACTTGCAAACGCGAAAGTAATCTTATAGAAGGCGTAAGCTGAAACCCATGCAGCGTGAATTTAAATTAGTTTAGCTCCAAAATAAATATCGAATGTTAAATGTGAAATAAAAAAAAAAAAATACTATAAGAATTCACTTAGGTAAATGAGAAGGAAATGCACTCATTTTTTTTACATTTTCTTTTTACTTTTTCATTTCGTTTGACGAAAGTGGCCAATGAGAACATGGCAAAATGGGGATGTAACTTGACCTAACACGGGCGAAACTACAAGAGTTGGTAATTTCCCCCCCTTTATATTCCAATTACTGTTGTACCTCTATGTCTGGTAAATTATAATAAACTAATAAAAATTAATGTAAGGAAAAGATTCTTAGTGGAATTTAATTCACCCAACTTGTACTCTTTGGCCAAATCTCACGTCTCATGTATCATTTTTCTTCTTCTTTCCTTTCAGAAAAGAAACAAAACCAATTGAAAAAGAGACATGACTAAGGCTGTCATGTTATTAGTCACAAACTAAATGCTCAAATCAAGGTTCCGTAATCGCATTATTAACTTAATCACTTTCAATAAAGCTTAATTATTTCCAAGAATCCCTGTCACGTTATTAGTCAATGTAATCACGCCAAAAAGCAGGTTAATTAAAGTAGCCACCCNCCCCCCCCCAACCACCACGACCTCGACCACCGAAAAAAAAATTCACTAGAATGTCCTCAAATTAACTTTTGTCAAAACAAAGCAACAAAAACAAGATGCATTTAACTTATAAACTGTAATGATTTTTACACGTACGATTAATATTCTAGTTATCAAATTTTGAGGATACTGATAACTGATTGTGTTGAAGTTAAACTCAAAAAGGATTTAGACTATTCAATTCTATATTAGATTAGTTATCTTCCAAAAATGGGCTTACTCACTTCCAGGTTGAATAACCAATGCCTGCTCAATTAAATTGTAGAGATTAATTAATCAAGACCTTTTTGGAATTTTTTCTTAACTTTTTTCAAATGGAAAGGAGAAAAGTAATCCCATTCAAAAGCTAAAACTAATACTTTAAATCTGGAACCATAATGGCAAATATTGGCGTACAGCTTCAATTTGTTTACAAATAAAGTTTGGAATTAAAGAGCACCATTCCATCGTCTCGAATATAGTATCATCACAATTAAAGATGTAAAATCCAATGGTTTTGTTTTTTCGGCTATTTCTTTGTTTAGAGAATAACTTTATCCAAATATTCTTCAGAATATATGAACAACTTAATTCATAAAATTATTTGAGCCACAAACATCCTGTTATCTCTTTTATTATCAGGATTAGTTTAAAAAGTAGCCGTCCACTAATTAAACAGATCCATGGTCTTTTCTGGTAATTTTATCTCTCTTTTATATATATATATATCATCCACAAAAATTCTTTGATGCTGCATAACTATGTCTGGCTATAGTTGCTATTGATGCCATATAACAGACTTACAGTACAGAAAAAATGCACCAAAAAAGAGTGCATATGTGCAAATAAGATATATAAAGATGTTTCATATCCATTCCTATCGCTTGGATGTTCGTCCCCGAATTATCAACATGGTATAAGAGCATGCAAATATTCTGTTTTAAGTCTATTCATCCTTCATTATAAAAAAAAGAAGAAGAATAAACGGACGTGTTTAAGATATAATTAAATAAAAGAAGTATGTTCCCCTAACAGTTTAAAATTTTCAGTAAAATAACGGTCATACAATTTCAACAACAAATGATCTTGCAAGTAGCAAAAGATAACTGGTGTGGTCGGAAATTAACTATATAGTAATATTCTTTGAGTTTAATGTCATGCATTAGAGTTTAATTTCCTGTATTAGAAAGGTATCAATTACTGCCACCACCAGGGTAAATAAAAAAAATTACCAACGGATCAAAACTTTCATATAATACATTCACTATTAACACAATTAGGTTTCTCTTTTTATAATTTTTGTTTGCAGAAATGCATTGGAGGGTGAAGGGAAGAGATAATCTGGGATATTTTTTTTTTATTTTTTATATTTCCTTTATTTATTCATGTTGACTGGTGGAGAATTATGTTCTGTATAATCTCAAAGGGAGATTTAGTGGAGAAAGGCAATGAGGTGGCAGGAAGTTAATGGCAGTTTTGTTTACTTTTGAATAAGGCCCATAATTTTACAAAAAAAAAGGCCTAACAAAAATGATGAAATCTCATGTCATGTCCCTTTTTTTTTTTTTCAAGATTTGATAAAATATTAGCAAAGATTATTTAACAAAACTATCAAATTAAAGTATTTGTGATAGCATATGGCCAGCCATACACTTGAATACTTCACATGATCAATGCAGAAAAAGACGGCCTCTTTGTTTGCTTTAGTTTTATAATAATTAGTGATAAATTAGTGTAGATTATTATAATTAAGAGCCCCTGATAGAGGTATAATTAACATGTATGGTGATGTTCTGGAGGGTATATTAGAAGACTTTAGTGCCTCTGTCTAGCCAAAGCAAACGTTAAAAATGGTAATTAATCCAAAGAAGTCTTCTGTGTTAAACACCGATATGTACAAGTACAAGGAAATCCTAATACCTTAAAGAAATTATGTATATGTAAATAACATTTACATTATCAAATCATTAAAAGAATATCTACAAAATTTTAAGTTTTAAAAGTTAGTTTATTAGAAAAAAGAATTAGATAAAAAAAGAATCAAATAGACCACACATGACGGTCTCTGTTTAATTTTAACAAACAAATAGATTTGTTGAAAGGGAATGCACATTCATTTTCAAGACTAGAACTCGAAACCTCTTGTCAATTAAAAACTGATGTCACAAAATCCAAAATGATTTTAGTACGAGGTTAGGTCGACTTTAAGATATAACGTAATAGTTGCTTTCTAGTGTTCAGCCGGCCGTGCCACCCATTAAACCTTCCCTTTTTTAGGATTTTGCTTACATCTACTAATAGCCCATTAAACTTTTACCCTTTCAATATAATTTAAATTGTTGTAAAAAGTTACGTGTCTAATTTTTACAGCATTACTATAAATATTTTAAACGATCTGATAGTAAAAAAATTACACTGATACTATCATTGTATAGAATTAAATTTTTAAAAATGTTTTATTTTATCGAATGGTTATTTTGTACAGAGACTTCAGACTGTGATGCTTTGCTTAAAGTATATATATTTGTGTGTATATCGCCTCATGTTTTACTTTTGTTTTGTGGATTTCGGATGTGAAATGTGTTGATTTGTATTAATTTGAGGTGTTTTTATGTGTAGGAATGATACGGGAGAAATTGAGGGCGAAATGTGCGAAATTAGAACCAAAACGGACGAAACCAGGAAAGTGAGCAGTGCAGCGCCACAGGCAACGCCTTGAGCTGTCTGTGGCGCCAGAACCAGAATACTCCAAGCCACAACGCCATAGAGGGCGCCTAGCGCTGGGCAGGGAGCCGATGGCGTGAAACTTCTCCAACTTCGCCCGGGACAAAGTTATTTCGGTCCTAGACCTACCCAACACGTATAAAAGCAAGACTAAACCTAATTTGGAGGATATTTAACATATTTTGAAGGAAAACAGACGTGGGGGAACATACACCACACTTGGAGGAGGCTTCTAACTAGTTTTTCTTATCTTCTCTTCTTTTAATCTCATAGTTTATTAATTCTAGAGTTTTGGGTGCTACATGATTGTTGTAGTTTGAAGCTTGAATTGTTCTTATTATTTTATCATATTGATTTATTTATTCAATCTTGCACTTAATTATTTGATTGCTTGATCACCAATTGAATACTATCTACGAATCTAGGATTGAACTCGGGAGAGGGAATTTTAGATTGAAAATAAGATTGAGTAGAGCAAGATTTTAACTCTTAGGGGGAGCGGATTTGCGGTTAGGATAGGAATATACCTAATCGCCTTGCTTGGTTACTATACATGAATTATTAATGCATTCTTGTTAATTATAATTTTATAGGAATATAGGCGTTAGATTAGCTTGAATAGACGAGTGGTACTTCGGGAGAAGGCTACGAGTAATATTAACTCTTTCAATCAATAAATCAGATAAATTAAGACGATTTAAGTGAAAAACTCAACGGGATTGTTAGCTAACTCATAGCTCTAGAATATCGGATCTTCTTGAATTCGTGTCTAATTTCACCAACTTGTTTCTTTAATTTCTTAGTTTGCTACTCTAGATTAGTTGTAGTTAAATATTCATACTTTAGGAATCCCTTGAATAGATTAATTATTTGGGTTTAATTTAGTTGATAGCTAATCACAAGTCCCTATGGGTACGATATCTGAACTTACAATCATATATTACTTGTCGACCACGTATAATTGCGTGTGCGTTTGGGAGCAACAAGTTTTTGGTGTCGTTGCCGGGGACTTGGAAAAACTAGTCTACTAGATTAGGTTTTTACTCTTTGACTATTCAAGTTTTTAAATTTTTATCTTAATTTAACATTTACTATCTTTGTTGATATGGCATCTGTCACGACCCAAAACTCAAACATGGTCGTAGTGGCGCCTATCGTGTTACTAGGCAAGCCTATTTCAAAAAAAATTATGCTAAATCCATTATATGAAATTAATAAAACAATATCAACTTTTAAATTTCTGATAAACTAAATCGATTCTAAATATAATTAATATAAAAAAAAACGTAAGCTAGCCCCAACATTGGGGTATCACTAAGTCACGAGCGTCTAAGACTATCAACTAAGATATATAAACTGTCCAAAAGAAGAAAATGATAAAAGGAGTAACAAGGTCCTGCGGACGCTAGCAGCTACCTTGCAGTCTCCACAGATAGCCGGCCTGAACTCAACGATCGCCGCCTTCCAACTCACCTGGAGCTGCACATATAGTGCAGGGTGTAGTATGAGTACAACCGATTCAGTAGTAACATAAATAACTAAGGAACTGAGTAGTAATGACGAGCTAAACAAAACAATCCAATTATTTATTATCACAATTTAAAAATAAACAGAAATAAACAAGTAAGTTCCATAACTCAGTAATTGCCACAAAGAAATTTAAACAAATAAATGCAGCAACCATATAAATAAATACTATCTCACAGCAGTGTCACTCCATCACTCATCACTCGCACTCAGCACTCAACACTCAATAGTCAACACTCAATCACTCAACTCTGGAGGGGCTTTCAAAGCCCAAGCTCTAGGCACGGACAGCTCACGTACCATAATATGCTCTAAGCACGGACATTTCACGTGCCATAATATCAGTACCTGGATCCGCACGGACAACTCACGTGCTATGCAGACAGCTCATGCGCTACAATATGAATTACCTGGATCCGCACGGACAGCTCACGTGCTACGTGGACAGCTCACGCGCTATGATATTAATATCCTCACAACCTGGTCATCATTCTCACTCAATCATGTACCTAACTAGCCTCACCATCATCAACAAATAAGGGGACACATCCCAACATCAAGTATCACAACATATCAGCAATTAATAGAGACTGAGGTAAACATGTACAATAATTTCTATGACTGAGTACAAATAATATTAGCATGAATAAAGCCTAAGCATGATCTCTAACATGAAGGCAGGCAAGTTCAACAACAAGTAACTACGTAAACACGAATGATGGCCACGAGGCCTCACGGGACGGACCAAGTCTCCATCCCTCAAGGTATACACCCACACGTCCGTCACCTAGCGTGGGAATCACCTCCAAACAATCACATGATATCAAATTCTCCGGGTTTATACCCTCAAAGCCAGAGTTAAAATTGTTACTTACCTTAGCAGTATAAAATCCTACTCCGGGATACACTCGTCTCTAGACTCGGTCTCCAAAAGCTCTGAATCTAACCATAATCAGATAATACCATCAACATAGGTTAATGAATCGAATTCCACAATAAAAACTACAAAATATGCCAAAAAAATTCGAAATTGGCCAAAACCCGACCCCCAGTTCCACGTCTCGAATTTAGTCAAAAATTGAAAAATAATAAACCCTATCCTTTCCCTAGTCTAACCATATAAAACTTATCAAAATCAGACTCGATTTGGTCCCTCAAATCCCCACTTAAAATTCTCCAAAACTCAAACCCTAACTCCCTCAATTTCACTTTGAGATCATCAGTCGAATCCCAAAAACGAAGATGGATTCATGAAATATAACCAAAAACTAGTATAAAACACTTATCCCAATCCGTATGGTGAAAATCGCCTCCAAAATTTCCCAAATCCGAGCCTCACAACTTAAAATATGACCGAATGAACAAACCGTAGTTTTATATATTTTTCTGCAAGCTATTCTGCCTCGTGTCTCGTTCCAAACGATCTCGAAACTCACTTTTTGTACCTCCAATGGATTCTTTGTGAAATTTAATCAAGTTAGGTTTTTGAATCACTCAATTTGACCTTATAATGAATGAGATATGTACGTTTTAATATTTGCAAATAGTGTAGATTTTTAAATACGCCGTCAGTGGTAATTTCGTAATTAATCTGAAAATCTGGCAACCTTAGTAAAATGACCATAAAATCCTCATATGATGTCCAAATTCAACGATTCTTTTTGATACGGGTTCGTAATTACGATAAGGATCTAATGATTCAATCAAAACAGAAACCAAAGCTTATTTGTTCAATATGATATCATTTATACTTGAAAAAACGGCGTCGAAACATAAGAAAAACGAGCGCAACACAACACAAACCTTTCTGAAACTCACCCGAGGCCCTCCGGACCTCAACCAATAATTCCAACAAGTCATATATCACTACCCAAACTTAGTCGAACCTCCGAAACACCCAAAACAACACCAAAACACCAAATCAACCTCGAATTCAAGCTTAAGAACTTCTAAACTTCCAAAATTCGCCAACGACACCGAAACCTATCAAACCACGTCCGAATGACCTCAAATTTTGCACACACATCACAAATGACACTACATAAGTCAACTTCCGGTTTACTTTTCTAACTTAGCTTTCTAACTAAGAGACTAAGTGTTTATTTCACTTCAAAACTACTCCGAACATAAACCTACCAACTCGATACAACTCAACACAACTGAACAACACATAAATAAGCATAGATGGGGAAAATAGGGCTATAACTCTCAGAACGAACGACCGGGTCGTTACAACATCTTGGAACAAAAATTGGTCGAATATTGATTATTCTTATGATGGTGATCCATGTCCATATTGTGGAGGACTACACTTGTGGCAAAATTGTGAATCTCAATCTTATGGGTGAAATATTTGTAATGTGTGTGGTGGTCAAGGTGACCATTAGAATGGTTGTCCTAATTCTTATTATTCTCAGAGCTCTATTGTGATGTTTCTAATAATATTTATGAGTTTGACAGGAGCAAGGAAGTGGAGGATATGGAAAGCGTGGCTCGTATTATGGATATGATGAGGCAAGTAGCCGAGCAACAAGATAAAAATCAAAAGAATATACAAAGGATTAGTGCAGCACTCATGAGAATGAAGGCCGAGGCGGAGGAAGTGGCTGAAGAGAGCGAGTTCCCACCAGAAGATAATTTAGAAGAAGCAGATATAGTAAGTCAATTTTGGCTAGAGGAGCAAGCTCAACTGATAAAATGTCACGAGTTTCTCCGTGACGGTCTTTCAAATATTACAAAACAACTGACAGAAGGAAGAACTGAGCTCAGGCAAGAGATGGGCCAATTTGGCTCAGATATCCATAACCTACAGGTTCAATTGAATAAAAAGGTTGATGCGTCTGATGCCCTACAACCAATTTTTGTAGATACTGACCAACTTGTAGAGCCGAAAGAGGAATTTCAACTATTCGACCAAATTATTAATAATGTCAAGGTTGATGAAGAGTATAAAATAGAGGATGTAAAAAATAATGCAATTTTGGAGTTAGGGCGTGTTGGTCCTCATTCTAATCATTTTTCTACATTATGTTTGGATGGAGACATGGAGATCGAGCTTTTAGAGAGATGTATAGATGAAGAAAAAGACCCTTATATTCTGAAATTTGTGATGCCAAGGAAACAAAATGACATACCTCACTTAAAGGCCAAGAAGTGCAGGATGCGATACCTATTGCTTGGTTCCTTCATTTTTACACCATCGCCCCATGAACGTGACAGAAAAATTGATACAAAATTGGGGGCGCAATTCATATCCTCAAAGTGAAAGAAAAAGTGGTGAAAGTGATGGCGTTGTGTCGCGACGTTAAATCAAGCGCTTGTTGGGAGACAACTAATTTTATTTCTCTTTTTTTACTTTTGCTTATTTTTTTATTGTGTTATTTTTTTTGTAGTGTTGTTTTTGTATTTTGTAGGAATAGGAGCATGGATTCAAAGCCAATAGACATGTCCAAAAGCGAGCATGTGGTTGAAACTAAGTGTGAGTTACCTGCACAAAGAATCATACCTGGGAGAAGTCTGAGTATCCCATGAGCTGCTAATTCTTCAGCCTTTGGCCTACCAGGGAGTCACTTTTACCTTCTTGTTATTTATAGTGTGCATTGAGGACATTGCTCAATTTTAAGTGTGGGGTGAGGAGATTGTCTGGGTAATTTTCTATGCTATCTTAGCTCAGTTGTAGTACTCGTTCTTAGTGTAATAGTTTTTGTTAAAAAAAATATAATTTTTTTCCAGAAATTTGGACTTTTTTCCGACGAATGGATTTGTGGACATCTTTCTTGAGGGATTAAGGTCCAATAAAAAAAAAGGTAAAAATAGAAAAATCCAAAAACATGTCTTTTATTTTTCTTTAGGTAGAAATAATCCCCATGGTTTTTCTTTGTGCATCGGTTCTTTTCCATGAGATGTAGTTTGAACCAGGTAGTCATTTTTTTTAGAGTAGATTAGGACTTTAGGAAATAAAAGGAGGAAAATTGATGAACTTAGACTCCTTTGACTTGTTTGATAGTAGCATATTTAAGCTTTGCCATGTGGAGTATCTTCCCAATGTTTTGAATTTGTTCATGATTCCTTAATGAAATTGGATAGCATGTTTTGTAACGCCTATGTCTCTTTTGCTTGACTTATATTCACTTTATGCTTAATGCTTAATATATTGTGGCTCCATGAGTACTTGCATTGCTTGAGAGTCGGAATGAGACCGTCCTTAGTGAGTCATGTGACATGTGTGAAGTGAGATTTTGTGTAGTCCATGTTATTGTGATCGAGTCTAGAACTTGCCCGGTATGTGAGTTGAAGCGAAATTTTAGGCGATGTTCGGTTTGAAAAATGATTTTAGGATTCCTTTGATCTTTTTGAGCATAATTGCTTATTACAAATAAAATCTATCCCTAGTTAACCCTTTTGAGCCTATAAACTTTTAATTGGTACCCACATTACGAGCCTATACCCTTTTATTCTTAATTGACATTATTTTTATCCTATTACCTCTTATGGCACTTTAATCGTGAAATGAGCACTAGAAGAAGTAAGGACTAAGTGTGGGGTGGCATTTTAGGGGAACCAATGGAAGAAGAAAAGTGCACTTATTTTGTAAAGGAATACACCACTAGCAGAAATTGAAAAAGGAAAGACTAGTAAAAGAAAAGAAAGAAATAAAGAAAGAAAAGTTCGAAAAAAAAGAGAAGAAAAAATTGAGAGGAATAAATTATTGTCTTGTTCTCTCTAGTGTAAATTAAAGTAGCGCTTAAAGAAAGAGAGAATAATTTTGGGGAGTGATCTTGTTTGTTAATTTGAAGTGGATTGAAGAATTTGCGCTTGAGTTTATTATCTGATGTGTTAAAGTCCTTAGGAGGGAGAACCACTAATCCTAAATATATCCTATCCGTCCCTTAGCCACATTACAACCATGAAAAAGTCCTAATTGATTTTTATATCGAGTGAGCCTACATTAGTGGAGATTTACATTATGGGCAAGCATATAGTACATTTTACATGCATATGACTTCTTTGTGAGAGTGAGAGATTTTCTTTGATATATGTGAGTCCTTAAACTATATTTGATCATGAGATTCAAATGTGTGGATTCAACTTATTCTCTTGTTCTTGTTGTGAGGGCATATGATTTCACGAGGGATAGGTAATGTTATTAGACTTCTTCGTGATGTTGGATATTGAATCACAAATGCATTGTGATATTGAGTCGGCTTTTGAAGCTAGAATTATTATTAGCACGTTTTCTTTGATGTGAATATATGAAGAATGGCATAAGTAAAGAGAAGTGTAAGTGATTACATATGCTACAGTTTTAATAGTCCTATTGCTTGAGGACGGACAAGAGTCTAAGTGTGGGTGTTGATATTTTGCTTAAAGTATATATATTTGTGTGTATATCGCCTCATCTTTTACTTTTGTTTCATGAATTTAGGATGTGAAATGTGTTGATTTATGTTAATTTGAGGTGTTTTTATGTGTAGGAATGATCCGGGAGCAATGGAGGGCGAAATGTGCAAAATTAGAGCCAAAACTGACGAAACCAGGAAAGTTGAGCAGTGCAGCGCCACAGGCAGCACCTTAAGCTGTCTGTGGCGCCAGAACCAGAATACTCCAAGCCACAACGCCGTAGAGGGCGCCTAGCGCTGGGCAGAGCGCCGGTGGCGTGAAACTTCTCCAACTTCGCCCGGGACATGGTTATTTCGGCCCTAGACCTACCCAATACGTATAAAAGCAAGACTAAACTTAATTTGGAGGATTTCTAACATATGTTGAAGGAAAACAGACGTGGGGGAACACACACCACGCTTGGAGGAGGCTTCTAACTAGTTTTTCTTCTCTTGTCTTCTTTTAATCTCATAGTTTATTAGTTCTAGAGTTTTGGGTGCTACATGAACATTGTAGTTTGAAGCTTGAATTATTTTTATTATTTTATCATATTGGTTTATTTATTCAATCTTGTGCTTAATTAATTGATTGCTTGATCACCAATTGAATACTATCTACGAATCTAGGATTGNGGGGGGGGGCGGATTTGCGGTTAGGATAGGAATATACCTAATCGCCTTGCTTGGTTACTATACAGGAATTATTAATGCATTCTCTTTCATTCTAATTTCATAGGAATATAGGCGTTAGATTAGCTTGAATAGACGAGTAATATTTCGGGAGAAGACTATGAGTAATATTAACCCCGTCAATCAATAAACCAGATAAATTAATTAGACGATTTAAGTGAAAAACTCAACGGGATTGTTAGCTAACCCATAGCTCTAGAATATCGGCTCTTCTTGAATTCGTGTCTAATTTCGCCAACTTATTTCTTTAATTTCTTAGTTTGCTACTTTAGATTAGTTGTAGTTAAATATTCATACTTTAGGAATCGCTTGAATAGATTAATTATTTGGGTTTAGTTTAGTTGATAGTTAATCACAAGTCCCTGTTGGTACGATATCTGGACTTACAATCCTATGTTACTTGTCGACCACATATACTTGTGTGTGCGTTTGGGAGCAACAGACTGCATGTGAGCTCAATATTAATGCACGTTAGAGAAACTGTAGTAATGCATTTTAACTCAGAAAATTAACTCCACAACCAACAACTAATGAACATTTTTCTCTTCACTTGTAAATATCTGTTAGTTAGACAGAATATTCATTCATCTGCAGAAAGTAACAATTTAAGACGTGGAAAGCATAATTTTAGAAGGAAGAAATGAGGATAGAGTGTCATAAAGGTTCCAATCCGATGGTAATGAATAGTGACAAGACAAATTGTCCAATATCTCCAAATCAAATATCAACCCCATCTTCTTGATTTTCCAGAAAGGATTAAAGGAATATTACCAGAATTCTTTCAATCCTTTCACCAATAGAGGAATTAGGTGCCTTTCTTTCTTAACAGGCCAGGGTCCCCTTAGCTTCCTTTCTATACACAATTCTTTAATTTCCTTTTTAAGGAAAAAGGCTACAGTTTGGGAGTAGTAGCCTTTCTGGTCTAGAATTTGGGAGTTGCATTAAAGAAAGGAAGCAATGGCTGAAGTAGTTTACATGTAAGTGTGCACACTATGGGGTAGTTTGGCTCATAGTTATATCGAGAGATAACTAATTTCATGCGATATCCCACCCACTATTGTGCCAATTGATTTCTATCAGTATAATTTAACATGTAATATCATATTTTTATGAAGAGTATCTACTATCACTATAGGTCAACTTAGTCTATTATAAAATTCGGAGTGCCAGGCATAGCTTAAACTCTATTTAAGAAATTGAAAAAGGTCAAAAAAAAAAAGAAAAAAAGATTTACTATATGAAACCTCTTTTTTTGCACTTTGTTTTACTGAATTTGGGGTCATTTCATACCTTTGCAGCTAGCAGATTGCCGTGTATTTTTCCTTAGTTCTAACAGAGCTCCAACCTGAAACATAACGTGAGATTATTTTGAATCATCGTAAAAATAGAAATTGAAGTTCGGTGACACGTAGAATCTATCTTGTTCATGTTGCGGCTCGATTAAAGTCAAGATAAATACGAGATAATTCAATAATAACACGGGCTGTATGAATGATTCCAAATATATTAGAAAGGATAAATTAAGATATTTAATATAGGAGGAGAGGAAAATTAAATTGGACGAAATGAGTTAAAATTCTAGATTCTCTTACAAGAGATAGACACCATCTACTAAGACTTGTCAGAGAAGGTGAAGTGTTAGTGTCATGGCCATCCATTAGTAAAAGGAGTAAATTCAGCTCAAGGCTTTTGATCACCAGTCACTGTGCTGACATTCAAATGACAAATTTGCTGCATCCAATGTAGCCCCAAAAAGGCAAAGCATACCCAAACATCAAATGGTCAAAGTACAATATTTACTTGGCAAAGCCGTATTGATCAGTTACGAAAAAGTGCACAATCTGGGTCAGAAATTCACTGGCTCTTTGGCATGGTCCCCCATCACATGCATTAGGAGTTTCACTTTATATTTGGGTTAAGATATTCAAGCTTGATAAGTTATTACATATATGGATTCTTTACTTTCATTGTATTTTTATTTTGTTCTTTATAATCTCACGAATTGATTCAGAGAGATTGAAAATCTTCTGAAACAATTCCATATGGTTTGTATGGGTCGAAATCTGACTCACTGATAAGAGAGCAGTGAGGCCGTGATGGTGAATACGAAAGGCCGTAATGACGCGTTCCACGGCTATGGACGGGGACGATCCGTCACTAGACCCTTACAACGCAGTACGAGCTGCAATGCTCGGGGAGGGGGTAGACTATTCTACTGAATATTCCTTCCAATTACACTTTTTTTAGGGTTTTTCCCTTATATATAGGGAGGGAGGGGGACTTCTGTAAGGGGGACTAGAAAAAATACGCGAACAGGGAACGATCGTCGTCAAAGCAAATCCGAAGATGCCAAGAGACCATATAGATTGGGACTGGATTGCCAGCCCAGAAAACATGTAAACATTCGAATCGCTCAAATTACTTACATTCGACCTCGCTCGGATTACTTACATTCGACCTCGCTCGGATTACTTACATTCGACCTCACTCGTATTACTTACATTCGACCTCGATCGAATAAAGTTCTGCTTAAGGAAAACGAACACGAGCCATATCAAACTCCCGAGTCAAAAACTGGGACTTATCGCGAAAGGGTCCGAAACACTTAACCCCAAAGGAAAGAGAAAGAAAGAAAAGCCAGAGACCTTCAGCCCAAAACGAAGTCTATTTCATTCAAAAGTTTACACACAGGGGGGCCAAACACGCCCCCAGAAAATAGCAAATACAACACTAAAATGACGCCAAAGAAAGAACAAAACAAAAAAAAGAGAAGGGAAACAAATACAAAAAACCTCATTCTGCCGCACCTACTCCATCCCCATCAGTTCTTCCACCTTCAGAGAGACCATCCTCAATTTTGGCACCATCGTCGGCCTCCAGCGTCCCAGGATCATAACCACAAGCAAGTCGAGCCTCACGCACCTTCGCACGAGCATCCTCGAAAACAGCCTCAGGAACACGCCCCGCCATCCATAGATCCTTGTAAATGTCTCGCTGGGCCTCGGCGTGAACCCACGACTCGTATAAGTGACAAGGAACGGCAACATGGGAAACTTCCTGAGAGGTATGAGCCAACAACTGGGCTTTCTCGGCCTCCAAGGTCGGCACTTTGTCAGACAAACTAGAGGCATCACGCTCGAGCTCACCTATCTGTTCTTCTAGCCTGGCCTCCGTCATAGAGACCGTCTATCTCTCGACCTCCCGATCAGATCTAAGGACATGCAATGTGTCTTCTAGTGCCGCCGCCCTCTCCGCAGCTGCAATACAAGAACTCTTATCCCACTCTAATTCCGCCACTTTTCTCTCCAAGTCGGCGACCTTCCCATTCCCCTCCTCGCTCAAGAGAGCAACCCTGGCTTCATTTCTCTCAAGCTCAACTTGATGACACCCTCTCCTGAAGGTCCTCGTATTCGGCCGCGACGCCCTTGCCCACCTCCAGCTTCTCATCCTTGACTCTGATCAGCCTCTCGAGCTCACTACACCTGCGGATAGGCCGCATCAGGTCCTCATCCTTCTTCTCCAATTCTTCTCTAAGGGACCGAGCATCACTACTCGCCCTGAGCTGCATATGCATCTCCCTACACTTGTTACAGTATCGACGTTACTTCTCGCCATCTTCAGAAAAATCTCGACCCACGTCTCGGCCCGACGGGCACTCGCTACCTCCAACATGTGTTGATACCGAATTTTTCCCAAAATATTTTTAAAATTGCATATATACCTTCAAAATCATGCATTAGTAGCAATTGATATTTTTCCATAATTTTTCTACATTTTATTAATTTGTCCAGTATTTTATTTCCAATAAATAATTACAAAATTACATCACAAATGATTTCAAAAATATTTCTTGATTTAATTTAATGTTCATGGTCCTATTAAGACCAAATTATTCCATAAATAGCCAAGTTGGCACTTTTTGGCTATAATTGCAATTATAGCCCATGCATAAGATTTTGTACTATTTTTTACCAGAAATTAGTCCTTATATTTGTAAATACCAAGTAATCATTTTTTAGTTATATTCATGCATAGGATTCATTTTTATAATTAATAATTATTTTAATTACACTATCTTGGTATTTAACAAATAACCCATTCCTATTTCAATTTTAGCCTAAATTAATTAACCAACCCCTATTAAACCAGCCCAAAAACGTCTCATTAAATCATCCCAAACCCCAATCCCAATTCCTAAATCTACCCGACCCAATTCTGGTTAAATCTTGGCCGTTGATCAATTTTGATCAACGGCCCGGATTTAACCTTACCTTAATTAACCTAAATGACCTACCCCCCAAACCCTCATTCTCTCATCCTCACCCGCCGTCACTCCTCTCATTCTCTCCCAAGCTCCCTCTTCCTAACCATGGCTTCCACTCGCCGGCCGTTTGCTCGCTGGTAATATTGGTGGCTCCACCATCACCCCTAACCCTAATGGCTCTCCTATGGCCGGGATTCATGCCATCTCCGAGGTCCTCAAGGGACCAGTGGCCGTTCACTTACCATCTGGGCCTGTGTTCACCATTCTTAGGCCACCGTGGCTCAATCGAGTAGGATCTTTCTTTTTTCCGGCTAAACCTATGGGTTTCTAAGCCGGTCTCTCTATTTCTGGGTTATTTTCTTGAAAACCCTAATATCTTCTCTTGTACCTCTTAGATCTGTAACATATCTGAGGTTTTTCTGAGCTATTTTCATTTGTTTTATGAAAAACCTTTCGATTTCTCAAAGCGTCGCTTTATTTTCCCATTAGGGTTTCTGGAACTTTTCTTCAAAATATATTTTTGGTCTTTTTAATGTTGTTCTCTAATGTTTAAACGACTTTTTTTTAAAATTTCTTTTTAGTCATAACTTGTTATGTTAAAACCCAGTTTTAACACTATAATTCTGAGTTTGTCTTTGCCGATTCGTTCATGCGATTTGTTTGTATGCCCGTTTCTCATGAATATGTTCCGAGTCTCTGTGACTTCTACTCTATTATGATTATTAGGGTTTTCGATTTGTTTCTTCCTGCCTATATTATGTTTATTTTGTCTATTGATAGAAATTGGTGGTAATTTCCCCTAATCAGTACTAGTTTCTATTTGAATCCCTGATTTCCTGTGATTGATACCCTTTATTGGTTTCCTGTGATGATGTACTTTACTAATTTCCGGTTTCTAAATTATCTTTTTTCTTGCCTTATTATGTGGTTGACTACATTATTTACTGATTCTTAATATTGTTTTGTTAATTAGAACTTTATGAACCTAGCCCTAGTTGCTTACTTTGTACCTACCGTGTTTGAATTATTTCCTTATTTGTTATGCTCCAGCTGTCACACCTCCCTTTTCATACGCCCCAAAGGGGGTACGGGAGTTTTTCCACTTAAAGTG
>ML301958.1:0-42933 GCA_005239505.1 Nicotiana paniculata | reverse complement strand
AAATGATTTATTGAGAGGTCAAACAGATCATTTTGAAACTTTTTTCATTGAATTCCATATGTCAGCAACCACATTCAATATGAATTTAAAAGAAATAAAAGAATAAGATGTCAGGTGTATCTTCATTTATAGTTAAAGCTTTTAAGTGGTTGCGTATTGAAAAGCATATTTACTCGAGGTGCATTTACGCAGATTTTTTCATCACTTTCTAAGATAAAGTGATAGTTTGGGTTGTTTGCCGCTTTTTTCTGTGCGTTATGATAGACTATTCTTTATTTCTGTGTCTATTTTCTAAACTCTAAAGTGATAGTGACATTTCGTGAATCAAGATTACATCTCTCTATTTGTCTACAAGTTTAGAAATACCTGCTCACACCCTCCCAGCCCTCCTCCCTAATAAATAAGTAAACCATGATCATAGAGTTGAATAACATAGGCTTTTGCTAAACAGTTTTGATGATATCACTGCGGTCAGTACTCATGGGATTATATTTTCCTTCTTTAGGTACTTCTGCTGATGTCACAAATTTTCAATCAATCTATGTTTAAATTAGAACTGAAATTATCTTTTTTAGGGGGATTTATTTTATGGGTCTATATTTTGCGGTCATGAATTTCTTGAGGAAGCATATTTGCTTAAGAAAAAACTACTTGTAGCTTTGAGAGACCACATTTGCATTAAGATTAGCTTTTAAAGGGGTTTTATTATATGGGTGTATATTATGCGGAAATGAATTTCTTTAGGAGGCACATTGCACATTTGCTGAAGAAAAGTTGTTTGTAGCTTTGAGAGTTCAAGTTTCCGTCAAGGAATAAAAAGCTTCAATTTTCTTCATCAGAAAAAGATTCTTTTCTCTTGGCGAATTGATATTCCTCCGTATGTGTTCTTTGTTGCTATTGTACAATGTCTTGGCCTATGATTCCTTTAGTCAACAGCAGTATATCTTGGCTATTTTTCTCATCTTTCTTGCAGTGTAGTAAAGAGAGTCAAGAGTAGTACGAGGAGGAACCGAAAAAAAAAAGAAGCTTTAGCTGCAAATTGCTCATAGTGGTCGACATATGGATAACGAACTTTCCGCTGTGTATATTGACTACGACTGTGCTAAGAATTGCTCGAACTGTATTTTGTAGACTTTAATCTTAGCGATGTTACGCATTGTAACATCGCCGGACTTTAATGTTAGCGATGTTATGCATACGCCCGTGCGGTGCACGGGCACGGGCCATCTAGTCTAGTAATAAGAGAAAGCCCTTCAGTACGACGAAGGGCATTCCCGTCATTGCAGCGTAGGTAAAAAGCCTAACTTACTGCTCATTTGTTGCAATTGACGTGTCATTTGATAGTTCCACTTATGTGGACAGACCCACGTCAGTCTTAAATTTGCTTTTGTGAATTTTGTAATCGTGTTAGTCCTTTCTTATTTTCATTTTCATTGTTCATTCTCTCTCTCTCTGTGCCTGTTCTTCGGCTATTCTCTATTTTCTCTTTCTATGGCGGGTTCTTCTTCTTCTCTATTTCCTTTTTGTTTACTTTTATTAATTTTAATCTTTTGATTTCTTTTATTTTATGTTCCTCCCTGTTTCACCATTGTAGTAGCTCTTCTTCCTCTTTTCTTTTTACCATTTTTTTGGTTTTGAATGGGAGTGTTGATGTATTTGTGCTTGGCTGTGTGAGTGTTGTGTAGTGCATGTATATTTTTATTCCTCACTTTCTTAGAGTTTGTCCATTTTGTGTGGGTTTTCTGTTTTCGGAGTTGTTTTGTGTAATTTTGTTATTGCAATTTCTATATTGTCTTGCTACATGCATTTCAGTAATTGTTCCTGATTTATACATGACTTATGTATTTGAAGATTTTTTTCGTTATTATCAATTACGACTTTAATTTTCTGTTGGGTTTCTTTGCTCATGATTATGTGTCGCTTTTGCGATGGAATGAAAATTACTTTTCATTTGGTATAGTTTATCGCATCCTTTATTAACCTGTGAAGTAATCCCTGTTAGATGGGAGAGTCCATGAAGATATGTTGTTGCTCAAATAGCTTTCTGAATCAAGAATTTAGAAGGCTTCAACACTGATACCTTTAATCTCATGGTTGCAGGAAATTATATTGTATTTGGTTTAGTTACTGGTATCCATTAATATTTTGTGTCCATATATAAAACAAATGTAAAATTTGATTTAATACAAAGAGTTGTACATGATAAACATACACATACACACACACATATAGTTGAAGAAAAAGGTTGCTCTTTCATCCAACAATATGTCTCTATTTTAAATTGTCAAAGTTAACAAATTAAATTTGGTTGCTGTATAGTTGGATGGCTACACTTCACATGACAGAAAAGAAGGTTAATATCGATGTAGTTGATTAAATGATGAGATTCTTCTGAACGTTTGATAGTTATGGTTCTGCGTATCGATACTAAATTGAGTTCAGGATGAATATTACAAATACAATGGCAGATAACTCATTGTATCAATCGGTGTTTCCAGAACCTAAAGCTGCAATACAACATGAACTGTAGCAAAACACTAAAGTTGAATTATTCAGCCAATGACAAAGTCATGAACAGAAGAAGATGGTGGCTTGCTTAAGAGAGCTCAGGTGTGTACTTATATGACATTTAAAACTAAAGATGGCGCAACATGTACATTAGGCCTTATAGTTTGAAAATTTAAGGGTATCTTTTACTAGCATGCGTGATGAAAACTTATTTTCATGAACTCAAGGTATGAAAATGAACTTGTGAATTAATTATGATAGCTGTTAACAGAAGATTATCATACTAAAGCTGTTAACAGTAGCCAATTTTGAATGAATTACATATATTCAGATACTGTTTCCTCATGATGTGAGAATCTCTCACTGCCTGGACTAAAAAGATGCGAAATCAGTGCTTGAAAATCTTCTGTAGTTTAGAATAGTGTCGATTGAAGAGCTTGAAGCTAATCTTTTGAACATTAGTCCATATTGTTGTTACTTAACTCAGTGGCAAAGCCAAAAATGCTATCATGAGATTCGAAAAATGGTAGAATGCAATAATTACCACTTGCCAAGGGGAATCAACAATATTTAAATAGATAAAAAGTTATTTTACTCCTGTTCATATACCATAATTTTTCAACAAAGGGGATTTAGTTGATTCCCTTCCCAATAAATAGCTCTGCCACTAGCCTTTACTGATAGTATCTTTCCAAGTCCACTTGTGTCTTCGTTATTTCGAAATGCATTCTTTTTTGTATAAGTAGACCTGATGACATCAAGGAAAACGGGTTTAGCACGCCTATAGGTTACAACTTGGTCAGCAAACTTTTTCTCTTTTCTTTCGTTCTCACCCCAGACAATTAGTGTCTGATTTTAGACGTGTTTGAATATTTCGGTTTTTGAACTTCTTTAATTTACTGGAATTTAGTTGTTAGAATATTGAGATAAAATGCCTGATCCTCCCAAATGATTTGTGAGAACCTACCTGTGTGCATTTCTTTTTAGGCAGTTTGAAAGCTTTTTTTGGTTGAAAAAAATCTGATCTTATAAAATGAAAACTGGGTAATAGCTTATTAGCTTAAGTTTACGGAGCTCTTATACCCAGTTAACTAGCCTCACCAAAACTCATTTGAATATGATGTTCCCAAAGCTGGGCTAGCCAACAGAAGACAGTTTAATTTCAGTTAGTTTGTTGTTTATTCGCTTCGCCTTGTGGGTCTTTTGTGTCGAAGTAACTATTCTCTATGTGAAATTATATATAACTTGATCTCACTTCGCCTTGCTATATCATCTCTGCAAATTTCTTACTGTCAAAAGCTTATGGATTTTTTTACTTTGATTGGTATTTACCTTTTAAGTTTTTCCTTAGATCTTATTGGCGAAAAATTAAAATTAGAAGTTGTAGCTCTTTATATTTTGCCGTCACGCATCTATCATATAAGTTTATCTTTTGCTTGCTTCATAATTTTTGTAGAAAATAATATATGACCAATGATAGCACCTGCTAAAAAAGTTTGGCAGGAAACTAGTATTACTGTATTCTGTCTTTGTATTTGTTTGAAAATGATAAAAAAGAGTGATCATTTCAATGTAGGTTGGCAAGTTATTTGGAGTGCTTGACACTTTTGAAAGTTAAATTTCTTCATCAATGGATCCTAAGGAAAAAAATAAAACATCACTGCTTAACTACAGAAGCTCATGATAACAATAAAAAAAAGGGGTAAAGCTGACACAAACGCACTTCTGTTGCAATGCCGAATCAAAAAAGAGAGGCAACAACTAATCGTCTTATTGCAAATACAAATTGGCTCAATCCTCTCGAGTCAACATCTGTAACTCAGGGTAATGTTATTACTGGATACTCTTGTTCTACTTCAAAAACAGGTTAGACTATCAAGTTTATTATTTGCTTTTTCCTTATATATGTGCCTTGTGTGTGATTGCGTACCCACAGTGATTACATGATCTCCGTGTTTACAAACTATATACCATTTGTCACTGAGCGTGAGCTTTTTAAGCCAACAGATGTGCTTTGCAAGAGGAAAAATGCAGTTCGTCCAATTCCTATTTTTGAAAAGGGTAAAGTGTGCACACAGCGATTACATGATCTCCGTGTTTACAAACTATCTACCATTGTACTTGTCACTGAGCGTGAGCTTTTTAAGCCAACAGATGTGCTTTGCAAGAGGAAATATGCGGTTCATTCAATTCCTATTTTTGAAAAGGGTAAGCTATAGATCCGTACTGACCATTAATATTTCTTTGCTTACTATGCGCAAGCATTCAATTGACAATTGTCCTGAACCAGGTTCAACATGAGGCATATCAGGTAAATCAAGTGCTTCAACGTTTGAAACTGTTTCTGCCGATGGTTAGTATCAAGATAACACTTCGTTTATATAATTCCCTGTTTCTTCCTTTTTTTTATTTGTTAAGGTCTATTTGATATATGGGTGTTGACACAATGGAATCCTAAGAAGCTTGTACGTATTCCATAAGTTATTCTTCACTCTTAAAAGTCATTTCCTCCTACTGCCGCTATATCTGATACATAGAACAATTTAAAAAATACTCATATTTGACAAATGGACTATCTAAACTTTTGAGGTTTCATATAGTTTTTCTCTGTTGCATCAAAAGGCTTATATACCCCAATGGAAACAGGGAAGTAATTAAAGGAGCTCGCTCAGATTGTTATGTTTCTAATTCTTTAGACAATGTTAGTATCTATCTAATTATCTGAGTTTTCCAGCGTAGATCGAATTAAAGGCGCTGTTCCTAACCTATGAAATGTGCTTGGACCTGTACATTTGTTTAATTTCAAATGTTCAATATTTTTATGTGACTTCAAGCTGCAGCTGAGGATAAGATAGTCATATCTACTGGGAAAGAGATGTTCGTGCCAAAGGATCCCAATGCCATCATTATAATGATAAGTCTTAATTGTATTTGCATAAGCTTTAACACGCATTCTTCCATCTTCTATTCTAACTAAGCATTTCTTTTTTCTAATTTAAACTTTTACATGCAGTCCGACGTTGGAGCTAGAATTTCTCCTTTACGGAATTCATAAAATATAAGGCTCATGAAAGAGGTATATTTAAAGAAACATTGAAGTGCTTCATCTACTATCTTCAAGTTAGGTACAAAAGCTTGAGTTGTAGATGGATAGAACGGTGAGCTACTATTTGCTACTTGAGTAAACAATGACAAGATCGAACATCAATTTATTGCAAGCTTCAGAACTGCTCATGCAACTAACGACTGAATTTTACCATTGACTCAGATGACTTGATTTTAGTGCATTCTCTTTTTCTTATTACTTTGTTGAATGACACAGATTTGGTAGCGTTAGGTATTATCGTTTGGCATGGCTTTTCTTAGGTGTTAACTAAAGCAGTTCACTACTGTGCTAGGAGGTGTCAAGCGTATCATGCTTCTTGATTATCCATCATACGCTCTGTTGAATCAAAATTTGTTATTTTAAATTTTTTACTACAAAGATCTCTGTAAGCTCATATAATTAAAGGTAAATCCTTATGCAAGAGTTGAAATATGCATCTTCACGAGTTCTTTGGCTTCAAGTTTGATCAACTGATCATTAGTTTGTATATAAAGCATAAGTATAATCTGACTTTGCTATTATCTCAGTATCAAGGTATATATTTTATTTGCATCATCATTCCTGCTCATTCAAACTTTTCATATCTGTTGGTACATTTAACCTTGATCTTTTGGTTAACTGCAGTCTGATTTCGTCCTGAAGCACATTCTTATTTCCTATCATGCACCAGAGATGATATGAAGCAATTGATACTATGCTTGAGGACAAATGATGTTTGATATGATGTTGTAATTTCAGCATGTTCATGGAATGTTTAGGGAATGCTTTGTGATACCAATGCGAATAAAATCTGCAGAATGTAAAATTAGAAATGTTTGAAGTTTTTTAAGAGTTAGTTACTGATTCATTTTCGAAGGCCACATAGATGCTCTTGTTTGCACGCACTTATTACATGTTAAGTAAATAGTTAGTCCCGGTCTCCCGGATAGATTAGGAGTTGCCCTGGTAAAGAAAGGAAAAATGACATTAGGCGCCCGTGCATAGCACGGAACGCCGTCTAGTTTACACATAAGTTGATACATTTCGACGTCTGATTTGACATCAATCAGTACCCACGATCTGCACCGCCACTACCTTAAAAGAAAGGGACACCATGCAAGTTTATCTCGACCATTGAAATAACATCCGATCAGACGAGGTAGTCATATTGATATCATGAAATTGTTACCCTGATTTTCGTCTCATGCAGTTGATTTTGGATAGCTAGAACCATTTAGATAAGAAATACCACTGTTTCAGGAGTTCTGCTTGTAAAATGGTCCATACATTGATTCAGTTGATGAGAACTTTGGAAAGATGCCAGAGTAGGTAAAGTTTTATGGTACTTTTTAAATACAAGCTTCATTATTCATTAACAGCTCGTGTTTCATTTTTTTTGTAAATTAATCTTGTTTACAATATCAAATTCTTTTCCTCCATTATTTTCTCTGCAAACAATACTGATATGCCCTCCACTCAACGTTTGTAGCCTTTCCTCTCTTCCTTTACATGTATAATTTTAACAAGATTGGTACCAGAACTATTTGGCTGTGCGGCCTGGTGGTTATGAGCCTCCTTTCTTTAGAAGCTGCAGTGAAGAGGAAGCTTTCAATCCATGGATCAAAAGTCCTTTAAAAATGGACGTTGACAATGTTAATAGCAAGCATTTTGTATTAGCCTCAAGGTATGCGGCATTTATTGCAGGACGGATATAGTAGTTTTCAGTTAAATGTTCAACCAATTCACATTCTGTGGTTTCTTGTTAGCTTAAGAGCACGCTTGATCCCTGTGAAGATGAGAATGACGATAATCAAGACAGTCGTGTGAGCTTGGGAGCTGATTCCTTCCTAGGTATAACATTTTTCTCCTTGCGTTAGTACTTCATAAATTTCTTTGCATGGACTAAAATCTGCGTAATGGTGATGGTTTCAGTTCAGTCACTCTGATATTGATTGGTAGTACATATATCTGTACTTTATTTAGTATCATAGCTTAGCATTATTTTTCAATGATGTATCCTAATCTGTTATTTATGGTTAACAGGATCCTCTTCCAACACAAGAACAATGTTTTACTGTTTCTGTAAAACTAGTTTTGATAAATTCATAGAGAGGTTTAGGCTGTAATTTCAAAGTTAGCAAGTTCTGCCATTATTTATCTTGCGAGTTTATCAGATTTATAAATGTGATATATGTATTGTGTTTGTCTTTCAGGTAGTTTTACTAGTTTGAATTGCTAGTCCTAAATGGTTTTGAATTCTCATTTTATATGTCATGTGTCATTTACATAGTTCCTCTTTGGTTCTGAAAAACAGACGAGGAACTTGCAGGGGCGACTCAAGGGGAGGCTAGTAAGCCTTTGCTTTGGGCCCTCTAAATTTTGGGGCCCTAAAAAATATTTTTAGTTGTGGATTTACCATCTTATTTTCGTTTAGACAATATTGAAGTTTATAGAAAAAAGAATACAAAATCCTTACAGAAATGGAAAGAAAGACTATCTATTTTTTAACAATAGAAATATTTTACAACTTTGAATTAAGATACGCAAATCTTCATATTGGTAAACAATATTTTTTACAATAAGATCCAAGGTAACGAATTGTAAATACGTGACAAATATCTTATTAACTTGAATTTTCTTGTCAATGTGAATATTAATATTATATTATATTATTTACGATAACTACACTATACACAAAAAGAAAGAAATAAAGAAAGAAATGTAATATTAATACTATATTTTACAAGATAACTATACTATAGACAAAATAAAATAAAATTAAGGCTCCTTATTAAAATTTGGCTTAAGCCATGAGTTTTATTGAGAGCCTTTGGGAACTTGCTGCCATCTGCTTCATACAAATTTGCTAATGTCAGAGACCTCTTTTCGAAGAAATATAAATCTGTTCTAGCTCATGCTAAAAAGTTATGGTAGCAGTCCCGTTCAATTCTTTGAGTTAATTCTCTGCTCTAACAATAGTTTTCATTTGTAGGTGTGTTGGATGCATTTCAAAAATATTTTAAAAGATGTTTGTCTTGGGTGTGAGACACAACACATGAGCCAACAGATGCTTATAACCAAAATGTGCGGATCTAGTGCTCTCCCTTTGAGTGGATCCAGCCTTACACATGCTATACAAGAGACATCATCAATCACACATGATATTGGCATCATCAAAGAAGTTGAAAGAAGTTGCGAAGTCCATCCTGAAGTTATTTCCAGTTCTAGTTGTCATCTGCTTTGGGAACTTGCTGCCATCTGCTTCATACAAATTTGCTAATGTCAGAGACCTCCTTTTGAAGAAATATAAATCTGTTCTAGCTCATGCTAAAAAGTTATGGTAGCAGTCCTGTTCAATTCTCTGAGTTAATTCTCTGCTTTAACAATAGTTTTCATTTGTAGGTGTGTTGGATGCATTTCAAAAATATTTTAAAAGATGTTTGTCTTGGGTGTGAGACACAACACATGAGCCAACAGATGTTTGTAACCAAAATGTGCGGATAACCAGTTCATCTAGTGCTCTCCCTTTGAGTGGATCCAGCCTTACACATGCTATACAAGAGACATCATCAAGCACACATGATATTGGCATCATCAAAGAAGTTGAAAGAAGTTGCGAAGTCCATCCTGAAGTTATTTTCAGTTCTAGTTATCAAGAGCAAAAATGATTTTTCTACAATATGGTGCCCGAACAAGATGAGCCCTCAGAAGTGCAATCTTTATCCAAGTGGATGTGACTGTAGACGACGACTACTACTCTAATTGAATATCTTTGCACTACAATATGACAACATTTATGTCCTTCCAAGGAAGACAGGGGAGGTTAAAGTACCCATTGCCCAAGTAAACCATATTGACTTAGGAATATTTTTCCTAGGGACAAATATCTTCATAACCAACTTAGCATTTCATATGTGGGTTAAGAATGATTCCTGATCACGCCTCACCCACACTACTATATAAGTAGGAAGGCAAGGATCGTGTAGCTTTTATCTGAATGGTCGGGATAGAATTCTCAGGGAGTCTATAATGGAGGTGAGTGTCTAAGTGATCTAAAAGGGTCGAGTGTTTCTAATTGCACTTCTAAACATTTGTTGGTATTGAACTATGCTAAGTGTACTCTATTGTTTGTAAGCTATTTACTGACTAAGTTGTTTTTGTTGTTGTTTTCTTATATTGATAAAGGCACTAGGGTCGTGACCTTTGTCTAGGTGGATACACAACGGGTTTCAATTCTAAGGTCGGAGAATTGGTTAGGGATACAACTATAACCAATGCACGAAGGTGCCCACTCTATAGCTCTCGGTAGTTTGAGTGATTTTACCCTAATTGCTCCCCTCGAGGTCAATTGAGTGTCAATTAATCAAGCAATTAAGGCTTAGGTAGGGTATTACTCTCTCGAGGTTAACCCGTTAATTAGGGCTCAAGTAGGGTTTTACCATTTCTGGGTTTAACTCAATTGATTGGGACTACCAATCTCTTGATAATGCCCCAATTTCCTATTAGGCTAATTTCTAGACTTAAGTCTTCTTTCTCAAGAGAGACCCAAGTCATGAAAAGGCTAATTAGTGTTTGCAACCACTAGTTATGGCAATAGAAACCTTGAATTAGCCTAAATAGCCAACACCCATTAAGTTTTCAATTTTAATTTCAAAAACCCATTACATATCCACACTAGGGTTGAGCCACAACCCTAGCTAATTGGTCTAGCTACTCATAATCAAAGATGAAAACAATGATAGAGAAGAAGTAGAACCCATTTAATTGATTCCTAACAATGAAACTGAAGTTTCAATGTTAAAAATACAAGAACAAAGCTAGAAAGATGAAAACCCTAAAATATTCACGTGCTCTCTACTTCAGAAATTACAAGATGTGTAAAGAAATTACAAAATAATCTATCTATAGTCTGCCAAATTTTCGGACAAAAATGCCCTCTGCGGGGCCACCGCGGACCGCGAAAATACGACTGCGGTCCGCGAAAATAACTGGGCTGCTGAGCTGCTGGGCTTCTGATAAGGCTCGACCGCGGACCGCGAAATAAGGACCGCGACCGCGGTGAAAATTCGCCTTGCCTGCACCCTCTCTGGATCATGCCATCGCGGACTTCGAAACGAGGACTGCAGACGCGGTGGAAACTTGCATTGCTTGCAGCCTCACTGGAATGCCACCGCGGACCGCGAAATGAGGACCGCGGCCGCGGTGACCTTTTCCTTGATCATTTTTGTTGTGTTTGATCCTTGTGCCGGATTCACTCCTGTTTTGAGCATATTTTAGACTGAGTGTCTTCATTTCTGGTTCAATCCTGCAACAAGCACAACATATAAGCTTTCGGGTCCACTTTGTGTACCATTATATCTAAAACTCATGTATAGGGGAACGAAAAACGAGGCAAAAATCCAAGTTATAAACTCCCCCAAACTTAAGCGAGCTTGTCCTCAAGTAAACAAAATAAGCCCTACCCCTATGATAGATTTCACGAAAATTCGGCTGTAATAATGGTGACCTCAACTAGCATCAATTAAGACTAACCATATCCCCTAATGCGAATGAATCATTGACAATGATTGAACTTTTCAAAACCATAGTTTCAAGTGTGATACAAGAGCTTCAAGGATTGTTCCAACTCAACAATGAAATTTAAATACTACCTCGGTCAGTGCGGATCCCAGACTCTTATTCCGTGACTTTCCCTAAGTACCTCACCTTTAGAATAATGACACTCAGAATAAGCAATATGAGGAATCGCTCATCTCTCATCAAGGAAAAAGTCCCAAGTTCGGCTTAAAGTACCATAGGCTTGCCCTTTGTGTAAATCACCACTAATGCAGGTTTCACTCGACCTGAGATCATACAGGGATTTTGTGGAATCATGATGAAGGCTTTTGGTTAAGGGTAGGAAGTATTTGGTCAGAGTGAATTTTATCTTTCCTTAAGCACTTCATTTTTAACCGTTCTCACATTTTTCTTGACTCTTTGAGTCCTTTTATTAGGGTTGGAGAGACACACTGTCACACCTTTTTTTGTTCATTCTAGACACTTTTCTTCCTCTTATGCATTCCAAACTTTTGTTAATACTTTTTCATCAATTCCCTTTTTTCATTCTTTTCTTTTCTTTTCTTTCTTTTTCATTGCCTTTTCTGTTTTCTTTCTTTTGTGCCTTCTTTTTCACTTCATCACATCCCTCATCTCTCCCCCAAACTTATGCTTTTTGCCTAGCGCCAAGGAAAGATCGGGTGCCAAGAGAGGGTAAAAGAATGGTTAAGGGCTTGTATCTTGGTTTTTGAAAGAAAGGGCTTAAGGCTCAAAAGGGTTGACTAGGGAATATGTTTTTTGGAAGGTCATGGAAGTGTTCAATTCTTTGTTCAAGCCAAGGAAAGCCTATAGTCACTTCTCAAGTCGAATTACACCTAGAGTTTCGCCTAGACAACACTCAGGGCAAGTTCTAGACTAGTGGCACGGAACTTGGACTTGCAATTACGAATTTCTCACCACTCACAGCTAAAGGATTGTTACAGAAATCGAGTCGAGGGCCCACAACGACCTTAGTCGTGTTTTGAGTAACAAACATGGTCCCGAAGAACCACTCGATGATTATCGGCCAACACAAGAGTCTCAATATCGTTACTATCACCATCCTAAACACAACAGTTTGTCTTTGACCATGGGATCAAAGGCAACTGTGTTAGGCCCAAGTGAAGCTTTTCTTGAGGCACCGTTATTGAAAGACAAAAAAAAAAGAAAGGGAAAAACAGACTCAAACCCTTAAGAAGGTTGTCACACCGTCCATCCTTGGGAAGAGCCACCCGGTTCACACAAATTCCACCTTTGGAAAGAACCGTGACGTTAAGAAAACCAAAGGTTTATTGCTCACGCGAAAACCGATCAAGAAGCTATGAAAGAAAAATAAGAAGCTATAAAATAGAAAAAGTGTGTAAAGTAAAGTGCGTGGGTAGAATGAATATGTCATTAGGGGAATTAGAAGAATATACATAGGGGATGAATATTTACAATGGATAGTTAACTTATACATAGCAAAATAGTAAACTTATTTACATACCAAAATGGGAAATAACATAAAGAAAAAGAAAGAAAATATTGTTTGCATTATACAACCCAATGTAACCAAATTAAATGCCTATAGGGCCACTCCCCCAACTAAGATATAGCATTGTCCTCAATGCTATATAACCAAAATAGTGCACAAAAATATGGGAGAGAGAGAGTAAAGAAAACTCCCTATTGGCCCTTGGCCTGCTGTGGTCCATGCTGCTGTGTCTGTGAGGGGATAGGGTCTGCCTGAGGCTGGGACTGTGAAGGGGATGGATCTGCTGCTGCCTATGGCTGGGACTGTGAAGGGGCTGGGTCTGCTGCTGCCTGTGATGGAGCTCCGGTGGTCTGGGCCTCCTGGCTCTGTGACTGGGTCTGCTCTGTGGGAGGGTTTGCCAGTACAAGTCTGATGTCCTGAGCACGGGGCATAACCTTCCTCTTCTTCAATGGCCTCACCGGATCCTCCTCCTGCACTGTCTGCTGCCTTGGCTGCTGGTGTGTCAGCTGCTGTGGCTGTGGCTCTGTAAGGTCTGCTAGTAGCATCTCCAGAGGATTCTGATCACCCATTAGCTTGTCCACCTCCTTTCTCAACTTAGCCACCTCCTCTTTTGTCGCACGAGTCTTCCTCCACTTCTTTGTTTCTTTGGCCAGCTTTGTCAATGCACCCACCGCTTCCAAGATTTTCTTCTGGTTTTCCAGAATCTCTTTCAGAGTGTCCTCAACGAACTGTGGGACTTGTGGTGGGGGAGGGGTAGCTGAGACTTCCACATCTATAGAGATTGCAGTCAGCTTTGTAGTAGTTGACTGCATCCAATTGTTGAGGCTTGTAAGTGTCTGGTTCAGCCGGTGAGCAGTCATGGGATAGGTTCTGGTGGATGGAATGTCTGTTCCGGTGGAGGTATAAGGGCCTGGAGCCTCCTCTGGAATGGCTGGCTGGGGAAAAGAAGGTTCCACCACCACCACTGGCTCTTCAAACTGGCTAGTGGAAGCAACAGACTTACCCTTTGACTTCTTCTTAGAGTTGTCATCATCCTTCAAATCATACCAAGAAAAGGGCGCTTTGGGATTGACTTTGGTTTCAAAGCTCTTCTTGGTTACCTCCTGGTCTTCACAGTACATTTTCAGATAATGAGGAAAGGGTTAAGAAGTATCACCTGTGCTGACAACCCAGCTAATAACCTCAGACATCACATTCCCCACATTGATGGGGTACCCAGCCATGATAGATGCAACCAACACAGCCCGACTAAGGGGGAGGGTCTGGTCATGATGTGTCGGATCCAGCCTGCTGCATACAAAAGTTTCCCACCCTTTATGTTCAAAGTTAAGAGTTCTCCTGGTGATAGTCTTCCTAGCAGTCAGCCACTCCGGAGTCTCCTCGGGCTTAGCCAAGTGTAAAGCCAACCAATTTCTAGCTGCATCCTTTTCTGCCAGTTTCTCCCGGTACAAAGAATCATCTACATCGTCCATCTCCAAATATTCATTGAGTGATTTTCCATCAAAAGGCACTGTGAGATTGCGGACTTGGGATGCCTTTGAGTCCTTTGCAAGAAAAAGCAAATTTGTGTAGAATTCTTTCACTATGTGCTCATTTGCATCCGGGAGATGCTCATTGAAGTAGAACCACCCTTTTCTGTCTCTGAACTGCTGCTTCACATTGGTGTTGTAGGTAGAGAACTCTTTAAGTGAAAAGGTACGCTCCGGAATGAGTGAATGTGCGGTCCACAATTCCCTGAACTTGTGAAAGGCCTTCTCACTAACAAAACGATCTTTCCACGCATCCGGATTTCGAGTGAGCTCGACCCCCTCAACCACCGGTTCATCCCCATTTCCATCACTTGAATTCTCCCCAGATAAGGAAGCTGTAGGGGAAGTGGAGTATGAGTGTGCGCTGGAGCGGATTTAGCTGGGGAAGCTATCTGTTATGGGGCTGGGGGAGATGATACAAGGTCCAATGGAGATGACTGTGATGAGGCCTCCTCTGACGGAGCATACTCACTCCCTGATGGTGAAGGAGGGGAGTCTCTAGCCTGAGTAGCCCGTCGGGATGACTGAGGAGGAATTGAAACTTTGGACGGTTGCCTGGGTGCCCCCGGGCCTCTCCCCCTTTGAGATTCTCCTCGACCAGTTTGTTTACGACTACCTCCTCAACATAACACCATTGTCTGCAAAGTAAAAATAGGTGAACATGGTTAGTTCCCAGATCATTGTTGTGCAGACACTTAAGTAACATTAAAATCCAATTGCACAACTTATAGGCCACTGCGGACAGCGAAAAATCAACCGCGGACCGCGGTGGGTGACCCTCTGAAGGACATGAGTCTCTAGACCTTCACACCGCAGACCGCGGCCGCGAAGTAAGATCCAGAGAAGTATCAATTCTGAATAACAGGGACCGCGGACTGCGAAAAATTGACCGCGGTCCGCAAAAAAGCATTTTGGGTTTGCAAACACAAGCATCGCGGTCCGTGAAAAAGGGACCGCGGACCGCGAAGTCATTTTCTACCTAGGGTTTCCAGATTTTATCATTTCTACGCTCAAGTGTTCATTGAGTTAAGCCCTACATGATTAATCAGTGTAATTGTATTCCAAGGGACTAAACTGAACCTTTTTGGACTAACCCTAACATTTTCATAGCCTAAAAGGTGAAAAATTATGAAAAACGAAGATGAAAATAAATAAAATGAAGAAATTAAGAAGTTAATTAATCACAATTACACTTATTAGATGCTTGGATGATAGTTTGGATAAGAGCAGTGAGGTTCAGAGAATGCAGGAGTAAGACACAGTCCAAGGATGCGTTGAAAAGTTAAAGTGCGTAAAGTAGGAAATGAAACCCTAGTGGCCTATTTATAGAGAAGAGCTGGGGTCCACCTCTCTTACCTACCGCGGACTGCGAAAAATTGACCGCGGTCCGTGGTCATTCAGTTGTTCATGGCTCAAGAGAAAGCTCACCGCGGACCGCGAAAAATCAACCGCAGCCGCGGTGAGTCAAGTTCAGAAAGGAATCCTTCAGTAAATGGGCTTCGCGGACCGCGAAAAGGAGACTACGGCCGCAGAGTAAGATCCATTGAACTATTGTTGCAGCCATTGGGCTTCGCGGACCGCGAAAAGACAACCGCGACTGCGAAGCAAATTCCAGAGAGGTCCTTCAAGCAAGCTTCAGTGAACCATTGTTACAGCCATTGGGCTTCGCGGACCGCGAAAAGACAACCGCGCCCGCGAAGCAAATTCCAGAGAGGTTATTTTTCCACACTTAGCCAAATTTCCTGTGTCAAAATCATCCTACACATCCAAAAACCAGTTAGTGCAATAGTGAAGCCTATTCTACCAAGAAAAACAAAAAAAAAATGAAAATAAAGACACATGGGTTGCCTCCCAAGAAGCGCCTGATTTAACGTCGCGGCACGACGCATGTTACCGGGATCATTTGAGATGAAGAAGTGCCACCACGTGGCTGTCATCGACTTTGCCAAGATAGTGCTTTACCCGGTGACCATTTACTCTGAAGACTTCACCACTTTTGTTCTTGAGGTCAAGAGCCTCAAATTGAGTAACAAATACCACTTCAAAAGGTCCACTCCACTTTGACTTGAGTTTTCTCGGGAATAGCCTCAACCGAGAATTGAACAATAAGACCAAATCACCAACCTTGAACTCTTTACCTCGAGCATATTTGTCATGTAGGTACTTTATTTTTTCCTTATACAAGGACGAACTGGAGTACACATGGAGTCTAAACTCATCCAACTCATTCAATTGCTCCACCCGAAGATTTGCAGCTACATACCATTCCAAATTCAACTTTTTCAAGGCCCACATAGTCTTATTCTCCAATTCTACTGGAAGGTGGCATGCTTTTTCGAAGACCAAGCTATATGGGGACATCCCAATTGGTGTCTTGTAGGCGGTCCAGTAATCCCAAAGAGCATCATCTAATTTCTTGGCCCAGTCGGTCCTATTAGCATTGACCATTTTGGATAATATGCTCTTTATCTCTCTGTTAGACACTTCAACTTGGCCACTAGCCTGAGGGTGGTATGGGGTAGTGACTTTATGATTGACCCCATACTTGGAAAGCAAGGAGTTGAAGGCTTTGTTGCAAAAATATGACCCCCCGTCACTGATGATGGCTCGTGGAGTGCCAAACCTAGTAAATATATTCTTCTTGAGAAAGGCTATCACACTCCGCGCTTCATTATTTGGTAAGGCCACGGCCTCCACCCACTTTGACACATAATCAACCGCAACCAAAATTTACGTGTTTCCACATGAACTCACGAATGGCCCCATGAAGTCGATGCCCCAAACATCAAAGATATCTACCTCAAGAATCGCATTTAAAGGCATCTCATCCCTCTTGGAAATTCCCCTGCTCTTTGGCATGCATCAAACCTCTTCACTAGGTCACTAGCATCCTTATACAAAGTGGGCCAAAAGAACCCACAACTCAGCACTTTAGAAGCAGTTCTCGCCCCTCCGTGATGACCACCATACGGTGAGGAGTGGAAAGACTCAAGGATAGATAGTTGCTCTTCTTCCGGTACACATCGCCGGATCACCTCATCGGTGCCAATCTTGAATAGATAAGGCTCGTCCCAATAGAAATCCAAGCTGTCCCTTCGAAGCTTTTTCCTTTGGTTAGAAGAGAGCTCACAAGGGACAACTCCGGTGACGAGGAAATTAGAAATATCCGCGAACCAGGGCATCTCTAGCATTGACATTGAAAGGAGTTGTTCATCCGGAAAACTATCATTGATCTCAAGTCCGTCAAAAGGACGTCCTTGCTCCTCCAACCGGGACAAATGATCGGCTACTTGATTCTCACTCCCTTTTCGATCCACGATCTCTAAATCAAACTCTTGTAATAAAAACACCCATCTCATAAGTCTTGCCTTGGAATCCTTCTTGGTCATGAGGTACTGGAGTGCTGCATGGTCAGTGTGAACTATGACCTTGGCACCCATCAAATAAGGGCAAAATTTTTTCATGGCAAAGACTATAGCTAGAAGCTCCTTCTCCGTGACTGTGTAGTTCATTTGAGCATAGTTCATTGTCTTGCTGGCATAGTAGATTGGATGAAATTCTTTGTTCACCCTTTTCCCAAGCACAACATCCGCAACAACATCGCTTGCATCACACATAAGCTCAAATGGTGCACTCCAATCCGACACCGTGATAATGGGAGTGGTAGTGAGCTTGTGTTTTAAGAGTTCAAAAGCCTGCATTCAATGCTCATCAAAACTGAATTTAGCATCCTTCTCTAGCATCTTGCATAATGGATTCACCACCTTAGAGAAATCTTTGATAAACCGCCGGTAAAAATTGGCATGACCAAGAAAGCTACAAACTTCTCTCACTGAATTAGGTGGTGGAAACTTTGAAATAACCTCGATCTTTGCCTTATCAACCTCAATGCCATTCTTTGAAATCTTATGGTCCAAAACGATTCCTTCCTCCACCATAAAGTGGCATTTTTCCCAGTTCAAGACCAAATTCGTTTCTTCACACCGAGCTAGGATTCTATCAAGATGACCAAAGCATTCGTCGAAAGAATCCCCGACGACATTGAAGCCGTCCATAGATACTTCCAGAAAGTCCTCCACCATGTCGGTGAAGATTGCCATCATACATCTTTGGAAAGTGGCCGGGGCATTACAGAGTCCGAATGGCATGCGAGCAAAGGCAAAAGTTCTATATGGGCAAGTAAAGGTAGTCTTCTATTGATCCTCCGGGGTTATCAAAATTTGATTATATCCAGAATATCTGTCGAGGAAACAATAAAAGGCCCGGCCTACGAGCCTATCCAACATTTGATCCAGGAATGGTAGAGGAAAATGGTCTTTGCGGGTTACCATGTTGAGCTTGCGGTAGTCCATGCACACCCGTCATCCGGTAACCGTCCTTGTAGGAATGAGCTCATTTTTATCATTTTTTATCACTGTCATTCCACCATTTTTCGGAACGCATTGGACCGGAGAAGTCCAAGCGCTATCCGAAATTGGGTAGACAACACCCGCGTCAAGCCATTTTATAATCTCCTTATTCACCACCTCTTGCGTAGCTTCATTGAGTCTTCTTTGATGTTCCACGTAGGGTTTGGGTCCATCCTCCAATATGATCTTATGCATGCAAAAGGTGGGGCTAATACCCCGAATATCCGCCAAGGTCCAACCGATTGCTTTCTTCCTCCTCCTTAGCACTTTTAAAGTTGAGTCAACCTGCATTTGGGTTAGGCAAGAGGAAAGAATAACTGGTAAAGTACAAGAGGGACCAAGGTATTCATACCTGAGGTGGGAAGGAAGTGGCTTCAACTCCAAATTCAGAGGTTCTTCAATGGATGGCTTTGTTGGTGGGGTCTTCCTGTTCTCCAAGTCCAAGGAAAATTTTCTGGGAGCATAAGAATAAGATCCCATGCCTTGAAGGGCATGGGTGCTCTCAAGAACACCATCTACCACTGAGTCCTCTTGATTCAACAAGGCCAACTCTACAGGATCATCACCATGGATCATAGCACTGGCATCGTCAATAATAACCTCAGACACGAGGTCCATAAAAGAGCAAACTTCAGTGCTGTTGGGCTGCTTCATAGATTTTCATACATGGAAGACCACTTATTCATCACCTACCCTAAATGTAAGTTCCCCAGCTTCAACGTCGACCAAGGACTTCCCGGTGGCAAGGAAAGGCCTCCCCAAGATAATAGGGACCTCAAAATCAGCCTCACAATCGAGGATAACAAAATCTGCTGGCAATATGAACTTGTCCACTCTCACTAAGACATCATCAATAATACCTAGGGGCCTCTTCATCGATCTATCCGCCATTTGCAAGCGCATAGAGGTTGCCCTAGGTTGTCCGATACTGAAAGTCTTGAACACAGAATACGACATCAAATTTATACTTTCCCTAAGATCACATAAGGCTTTTGCAAAGTCTGCACTCCCAATCGTGCAAGGAATAGTGAAGGCACCCGGATCTTCAAGTTTTGGTGCCATGGAGTGAACAATAGCACTCACTTGGTGAGTCATCTTAATGGTCTCACACTCCATGGACCGCTTTTTAGTCACCAAGTCCTTCATGAACTTAGCGTATCCTGGCATATTCTCCAAGGCCTCAACCAATGGAACATTTATGGTAAGACTCTTCATCATGTCAAAGAACTTTTTGAACTGGGTCTCTTGCTTCTGTTTTGCCAATCTCTAAGAATAGGGAGGAGGTGTCCTAGGCAATGGTGCCTTTGGGGCCACCGGTTCTGACATGTCAATTATGTGCTCCCAAGACGGGTTCACATTTCTATCCAAATCTTCCCCATTGTCATGTATGTCAATTATCACCTCACCTTCAATTGGCTCATCCATTACTTGTTCCACATCAAATGGTAACTCATCTTGGGGTACAACTTCATCATCGACAATAATTTTCTTTGGCCCCGAAGTACTTGCTTCACCACCTTTTACACTCCGAGTATTCACCGCCATGGCATGATCAGTGTTGTTATTGTTCCCACCTTTGGGGTTCACTACCATATCACTCGGTAGTGCAACCTATGGGCCTGTGTTTAAGGCATGTGAAATCTGTCCCATTTGTACTTCAAGATTTCGGATAGAAGTAGTGTGAGAGGATATCTGGGCATCAGACTCTGCATTTCTCTCCATCATATGTTTGAACATGTTTTCTATCCGACCCATATCTGAGCTTGAAGAACTTTGTCCATGAGATTTATATGGAGGGGGGTTGCTTGGTTGTTGGTACATCGGGGGCCTTTGAAAACCCGACCCCCGACTACCTTCGCCTCCCCAATTATTGTTATTATTTATTCCATTCCAATTCCCCTCGTTGTTGTTCCCCTACTTTCGGTCATTATTGTTGTTCCATTGACGCTCATTGGTATTGCTCCAATTCCTAGCATTGTTATTGTTCCAATTTCGTGGCCTTTGATTCCCCCAGCTTTGAGTATTACCCTGCCCTTGGTAATTGTTTGCATGCATAACATCCTCATCTTGGTCCTCATAATTTTCATCTTGGTCATGACCACTCGGCCCTTGATCACCACGATTTTTCCTAACATTCCCCCGGGGTCTCCTTTGGTTTCCTTGCATATGCACTCCTTCCATAGCATTCACTTGCTTCGGCCCTTGCAATTGTTGGAGTTGGGATTTAGCAAGTTGGTTCATGGTTGTTGTGAGCTCGGAAATTGCTTGCCCTTGTTCTTGGAGTTCCTTATGGAGACTAATCACACTGGTTTCCCTCTTGAGGCACATTTGCTCTACTTTGCCAAGCCGAAGATGTGTCAGCCATTTCATCAAGAATCTCACATGCCTCTAGGTACATCAACTTCATAAAATTACCATCGGCCAATTGGTTGACCACATATTGATTTACCGTGTTGATTCCCCGGTAGAAGGTTTGTTGTTTCATAGCCTCGGTCATGTCATTGTTCGGACACTCCTTGACCATGGTTTTATAGCGTTCCCATATTTCATGTAGTGGCTCATTTGGCTCTTGTTTGAATGCCAAAATCTCATCTCGAAGGGCCGCCATGTGGCTTGGGGAAAAGTACTTTGCAATAAATTTATTCACGAGCTCGTCCCAAGTGGATACATAATGGTTTGGGAGACGCTCAAGCCAATACAATGCCTTTCCCCGAAGTGAGAACGGGAACAATCGTAACCGTAATGCGTCCTCCGACACATTAGTTTGCTTACTCCCCAACAGGTATCAACAAAGCCTTTGAGATGCTTATAGGCATTCTGGTGCGCGGCTCCGGTGAAGTACCCTCTTTGCTCTAGGAGAGTGAGCATCACATTTGTGATTTGGAAGTTCCCCGCTCGAATCCTTGGCAGGACTATGGCACTAGTGTACCGCTCATTTGGAAGGACCCGAGGGGCAGCTCTAGGAGCTGGAGGTGGGGGAGGGTCTGGGATATCATCCTGTATATTGGCCTGTCGGCCCCTTCTTTGTGGAGGAAGTTGAATAATTTCCTCTTCTTGGTTGTCATACACCTCCTCCTCCGGAATCACATTTCCTAGCGGATCAGCCATTGTACCTAAGTAGTGTCGCCATATCTTCAAAGCATATAATACTGTAGCCAATTCCAAATCATGGGTCGGGTAATTCTTTTCATGCTTCTTCAATTGTCTTGATGCATAAGAAATCACCTTCCCATGTTGCATCAATACACACCCCAAACCTATACCCGAGGCATCAAAATATACCACATAACCTTCTATTCCTTCTGGGAGAGTGAGCACTGGCGCAGATGTCAATCAATTCTTTAACTCATGAAAACTTCGTTCACAAGCGTCAGACCACTGGAACTTATTAGCTTTCTGTGTTAACCTAGTCAATGGTGATGATATAGAGGAAAACCCTTCTACAAATCGCCTATAATATCCTGCTAGCCCCAGGAAGCTGCAGACTTCTTATGGTGTTGTAGGTCTCGGCCAATTCTTTACTACATCGATCTTTTGAATGTCGACACTAATACCCTCGTCAGATATCACATGGCCAAGGAATGCTACTGAGTTCAGCCAAAATTCACATTTGTAGAGCTTAGCATATAACTTACGATCCTGAAGCGTATGTAATACTATCCGCAAGTGGCCCGCATATTCCGCCTCCAAACGAGAATACACCAAAATGTCATCAATGAATACGATCATGAACACATCAAGATAGGGCCTGAATATAGTATTCATGTGATCCATAAAAGCTGATGGGGCATTTGTTAGCCCAAACGACATCACCAATAACTCAAAGTGCCCATATCTTGTCCGGAAGGCCGTCTTTGGAATATCCTTCTCCTTAACCCTCAACTGATGATACCCTGAACGTAAGTCAATCTTGGAAAAATACTTGGCACCCTGGAGTTGGTCAAACAGGTCATCAATCCTTGGAAGTGGATACTTGTTCTTTATAGTAAACTTATTCAACTGTCGATAGTCGATACACATCCGTAACGACCCGTCTTTTTTCCGCACAAACAGGACTGGTGCACCCCAAGGTGAAGTGCTAGGCCTAATGAATAACTTATCCAGCAAGTCTTTCAACTGCGCCTTCAACTTGCGCAAATCTGCTGGGGCCATCCTATATGGAGGAATAGATATGGGTTGAGTGTCAGGAATACATCATGCTAAACTCAATCTCTCTTTTAGGTGGAAAGCCTGGAAGTTCATCTGGGAAAACATCTGGAAACTCATGGGCCACGGGGATTGATTGTAAAGTAGGCGGCTTTGTCTCCGCATCCCTAACACGAACGAGATGATAAATGTACCCTTTTGAGATCATCTTACTTGCCAAGATAGAAAATAAACCTACCTTTCAGCGTAGCAATGTTCCCTTTCCATTCGATGACGGGTTCATTAGGAAATTGAAACCTAACCATCTTCGTACGTCAATCAACATTTGCATAGCATGAGGCCAACCAGTCCATTCCCATTATCATGTCAAAATCAACCATTTCTAATTCAAATAAATTCACCGAGATTTGACGACTACAAATCATCACTGTGCAACCTTTATATACCCTTCTAGCAATCTCAGAATCTCCTATCGGAGTAGATACCGCAAGTGGTTTACTTATCAATTCAGGTTCAACGCCAAACTTATTAGCCACAAAAGGTGTAACATATGATAATGTAGATCCCAGATCAATCAATGATATACATTGTAAGAAAAAACAGACAATATACCTGTAACAACATCCTGAGACGACTCGAGATCCTGTCGACCTACTAGAGCGTAGGTTCGATTTTGAGCACCACTCGAACTCGACACTGCACCTCTACCTCTACCACGACCTTTCGACTGCTGAAAACCCCGTGCTGAAGGTCGAACTGATGAGGAAGAACCAGACACAAATCCAGTTGGCTGAGCCATACCACCACCTTCTCTATTAGGACAATTCCGCTTCATATAGCCAGGTTGTCCGCAAGAGTAACATGCATCAAAACCTCAACGGCACAGTCCAAAGTAGGACTTGCCACACTGATCACAATGGGGTGTTGGGAGTCTCGTCTGACTATTATCCCTATGATATTGCGAGCCTGATGCCCGTGAACTCTGACCTGGACCAGAATAGGTAAATCAATCATACCGAGGCCTCTGAAACTGTGGAGGAGCACTAGCTACAGGTGGCGCTGAACTCCTCAAAAGCTGGGGCCTAACACTACCTCTGAAGTCATGAGAATACCCTACAAAGCTCGCCCTCTTATGATGGCCCCTATCCTGCTTCCTATCTGCCCTTTGCTGGCGCTTACGATCCTCTAGGGTTTGAGCATAATCCTGAATACGGGAAATATCCATGCCCTCCACCAAGGAGGCTGTCGTGTACTCATTTATCAGATGTGGTCCGAACCCGTTCACGAACATATGCACCTTATCACTCATCTTGGCCACTATATGAGGAGCATACCTTGCTAAAGAATCAAACTGCATGCCATACTCTCGCACACTCATATTACCTTGTCTAAGGTTCAAGAACTTATCAGCTCTAGCTCGTCGTATCTCAACGGGCAAATATTGACGAAGAAAGGCCTCAGAAAATTCCTTCCACATAGCTGGAGGGGCATTCAGACCCCTGGATCTATCCCAACTATCATACCAGAAAACCGCCAAATACCGTAATCGATATGAAGCCAACTCTACTGCCTCTGTATCTGTAGCATGTATAATCCGTAGTGTACGATGAACCTGGTCAATAAAGGTCTGTGGGTCCTCCTTGAGGTATGATCCGGTAAACACTGGAGGGTCTAGATTAATAAAATCACGAACTCTCGTACTATCCGATTTATCAACAGCACCGGTATTCTACCTCTGAGCCTGAGCAGCTACCAAGCTAGTCAACAACTGCACCGCACTTCGCATATCCTGCTCTGTAGGGCCAGACGAAGGAACTGGTGGTGCTGGGTTCCTCCTAATATCCTCTGGATGAGACGGAGTAGATGAGGTATGAGACGGCATCTCAGTCTGAGCCTCACTTTGGCCTACTCTGGCTTGAGGCACCTGAGTGGTAACCTCTCCAGCAGCTATATCAAGTTGTCTACTAATCGATTTCTTCCTAGTCGAAGGCATCGCTAAAAGAAAACAAGGTTAATATTAGATACAACACTAAGGACTCAACTCTACACACGATCCAGATTTAGGAAGAAGGTAACAACCCTAGATGTCACGTAGTCTCCTGATTATAAATGTGGCGCGCTACACATCAATAATCAAGACTCTACTAGACACAACTCATAGACAACCCCTAGGACAGACTGCTCTGATACCAAGTTTGTCACGACCCAAACTGGAGGATCATGACTAGTACCCGAGCCATACTTGCCGAGCACCAACGTACATTTTATCTAATCTTCTTATTATCTTTAAGGGCCGACGAGATCAATATAAGTGGTAGATATGGATTATGAACACCAAACAATGATAGATAATGGAATGAACATGGATAACATGGGATAACAAGACTGCCAAGAAACTACATATAAGTTAGGAGCTACCACGCTTCCATGAAAGACTATACAACAAAAATCATCCGACAAGGCATACCAAACTATACATAAGCCGACACCTGTCTATGAGCCTCTAAAGGAGCATAAGTAATGCAACATAGTCGGAACAGGGCCCCGACATACCCATAATATCTATAACCAAAAATGCATACCAAGACCACGGCAAGTCCGGAGAAGGGATCTCGCCTATAACCGTTGAACTGGAAAGCCTACTGTGGTGGGGGAACTACGTCTACCTGTCTATCAGGACCTGCAACACGACATGCAGCATCTACAAATAAAAAGGACATCAGTACGAATAATGTACTGAGTATGTAAGGCAGGTCAATATAAATATGAACAATAATGTGAAGAGAGGTAGAGAAGATACAACCTGTAACATCTCAGTGCTTCTAAGAGACAGTAATATGAAATGCATGTATACATATAATCTCTTAAAAACATCCGCCTCTGTGGGCATCATCATTATCGTATCAATATCCACCTCTGTGGGCATCATCATCATCATATCATACCCGGCCTCAAAGAGAACTCGGTAAAGCCAACTGATCAATGGTTTCACAATAGGTTCCATACCCGGCCGACTATAGTTTGGCCCGGTAGAGTAAAATAGATACATATATATAATGCATGTAGGACTCATTGGAATCATGTTCTGAACATTTCGGAGTGGCGTAAGGTCGATATTCTCCGTATACATTATTAGGATTAACTCTTCATCCAGAATATTATAAGAATCAGGAAGTACCAACAACATTGATAACATAAGAATAAGAGGAGCAACCTCAACATCAATTGTTCCACAAGAAGGGAGAAAATGCAAGTACTGCTAGCTTCTAAGAGTAGAGTATCTTTGGAAGCTCGTTCATTGCATTATGTACAATCGGAGTCATGCAAAAGAAGGAAAGAGATATCCTCACATACCTTGTATATACTGCCCCAATCTCAAGCTATGAAATTGTCACGACTCCTTAGTCTACAATAAGAGAAACGACAATATCATTATCATTTAAGCGTCATAACTATTGTGTATCGACCACAACCTATTTTACGATGAAACGGACAACACCTCCCCTATATATATAACTTCACACAAGTTAAAACAATCACCAAAAGGACCCAAACAACATCAATAATAATCGAATTGAGCCTCCCAAAATAGTCCACACACAACCTAATAAATTCATAAATAAGACGACCACCGTAGTCGTGTCAAACGACCTGGAAATGTTACGACGAATGACCAGCCCACAACCCTACATCTATATGGTGTTCACCATATAGATAGTGGAATTACAAGTATAAAACGAATTACCATGAATTTACAGAACAAAAAATGGATGAAAGAGAGCATTAAACTCACCTTACTTGTTGGATAACTCAACCCTTATCTTGGTTCTTCAAACTCTAGGGTTTACCCCCAATTTGAACTTGAAAGAGAGGGAAAATCAATTAGGGTTTGTGGATAACTTTTGGGAGGAAGTTTGCAGGGGTTTAGGTCTGGTTATTTTTGAAATATAATGAAGTATATATTGCAGGACATAAGCCTTTTAATGGGCTCTTTGGATGACCCACAATTGCCTCTTTTTGGGCTATCATTTAACCAAGTAGGTGACCCACCTACTTGTCACCTAACATCTTGTGCAGTCTCGCAAAAATGTCTATATCTCTCTATTCCAATGTCGTATTGATAAGAGGTTTAATGCGTTGGAAACTAGACTCATAGATCTTCAATTTGGTGGGTTGATAAACCTGTAGTTACAAGTATATTGGGAGAAAAGCTTAATAACATTTGACCTAAAGTTTAAGTAAAACTATGAACCTAAGTTGCGACAACTCTTGTCGACTTTTGTTTCATAACTCGTTTGACTTCAAGACTATGATACGGATATTATATGATTCAAATAACTTAAAACACGACTTCTTGAGAATATCAAGCACCCCTAGGTTTACCCAAAAATACGAGTTACAACATCCTTGATTCGTTTAACTTCTAATATACGTTAATCACTCTTATACACTCTTGTTCATTTAAGATCAATAGGATTAACTTCTTATCATCTCAAAGATAATCTCTTCTCATGTTTACGTCTATTAACTTATGGCATGATCCAACGTACGTGAATATGGGTTGTAACATATATAAGTAGGAAAGCAAGGATCGTGTAGCTTTTACCCCAATGGTCGGGATCAATCCATATGGAGTCTATAATGGGGGTGAGTGTCTAAGTGATCTAAAAGGGTCGAGTGTACTCTATTGTTTGTAAGCTAATTATTGACTAAGTTGTTTTTGTTGTTATTTTCTGATATTGATAAAGGCACTAGGGTCGTGACCTTTGCCTAGGTGGATACACAACGGGTTTCAATTCTAAGGTCGGGGAATTGGTTAGGGATACAACTATAACCAATGCACGAAGGTGCCCACTCTATACCTCTCGGTAGTTTGAGTGATTTTACCCTAGTTGCCCCTCTCGAGGTCAATTGGGTGTCAATTAATCAAGCAATTAAGGCTTCGGTATGGTATTACTCTCTCGAGGTTTAACTCGTTAATTAGGGCTCAAGTTGGGTTTTACCATTTCTGAGTTTAACCCAATTGATTGGGATTACCAATCTCTTGATAATGCCCCAATTTCCTATTAGGCTAATTTCTAGACTCAAGTCTTCTTTCTCAAGAGAGACCCAAGTCATGAAAAAGCTAATTAGTGTTTGCAACCACTAATTATGGCAATAGAAACCTTGAATTAGCCTAAATAGCCAACACCCATTAATTTCCCAACCTTAATTTCAAAAATCCATTACATACCCACACTAGGGTTGAGCCACAACCCTAGCTAATGGGACTAGCTAATCATAATCAAATATGAAAACAATGATAGAGAAGAAGAAGAACCCATTTAATTGATTCCTAACAATGAAATTGAAGTTTCAATGTTAAAAATACAAGAATAAAGATAGAAAGATGAAAACCCTAAAATATTCACGTGCTCTATACTTTAGAAATTACAAGATGTGTAAAGAAATTACAAAATAGTCTATTTATAGTCTGCCAAATTTTCGGACAAAAATTCCCCCTGCGGGACCACCGCGGACAGCGAAAACATGACCGCGGTCCGAGAAAATAACTGGGCTGCTGGGCTTCTGATAAGGCTCGACCGCAAACCGCAAAATAAGGACCACGGCCGCGGTGGAAATTTGCCTTGCCTGCACCCTCTCTGGATCATGCCACCGCGAAGCGAGGACCGAGACTGTGGTGGAAACTTGCATTGCTTGCAGCCTCATTGGAATGCCACCGCGGACCGCGGTCGCGGTGTCCTTTTGCTTGATCATTTTTGTTGTGTTTGATCCTTGTGCCGGATTCACTCCTGTTTTGAGCATATTTTAGACTGAGTGTCTTCATTTCTGATTCAATCCTGCAACAAGCACAACGTATAAGCTTTCGAGGCCACTTTGTGTGCCATTATATCCAAAACTCATGTATAGGGGAACGAAAAACGAGGCAAAAATCCAAGTTATTAGTTCCACTATAAGATTGGATGGTACTCTAGGTCCATTACTTGATTCATTAGCTAAATTGGCTAAATTGCGTTCGAATGAAGTAGTTCTAAGAGTAGATTCAATAAATTCTCTCGACAATTGAAGGTTTGAAATAATTGGTGTACATTTGATATATGTACTGCGAATTGCTATCTGTTTGTTATAGTGCCATGGGCAATCTACTCTCCTCCTTCCTACTCAAGGCTGGCAGGTGGGTCGGGCCTGACTCGGGACCGGACCGGGCCCGCAGCCCATGTGGGCTTGTGGGCTAAACGGGTTGGCTCGTGGCAGGTCCGGTCTTAGCGGTCCTCAGAGCCCATATAGGGTGGGCCTTAGGGTAGGACCGTGAGCCCGACCCGTTTAGCCCGAGACCGGCAGACGGGCCTGGGCCGGTTCAACCGGGCAAACGGGCCCAATGACTCTTTTTTAAAAAAAAAATTATTTAAAAAATGGCCAATGGTCAAAATTTTAAAATCTAGTCGTTGGCCCTTTAATTTAGCCGTTTGGCATTTTTAAAAATAGTCATTTGGCCCCCAAACTTTGTTTTAACCCCAAACTTTTTATAATTACATTTTTCCCTATTCTCAACTATAAATACCCCCTCATTCTTTCCTTTTTACTCACAAAATCATCAATCTCTCAATCTCTCTCTAATTTTCTTCTATAATTGGCTACTTTATTATTGCAATTTGTGAAAAGTTGTAAAGTTGGTGAATTGAAGTATTCAAGTCTTCAACATTATACAATTTTCAAGAAGTTGTTCGTCAATTCGGTAAACTCGTTCCAACTCTTAAGTTTTAATATTATAGTTTTGTTTGTTTAATTTGTTTTCCTTATAATTAATATGGATTTTTCTTTGAAAAAAATATTTGGTGGTAAGGAAAAATCTAAAATTGGTGAATCTAGTAGGCAAGCTACTACTACTCCCCGGGCCCCGGCTCCCCGACATAGACCTGTTACCCGTGCTCCTCCACCTGTTATTCTTGATAGTGATACCCCTTATTTTCAATTTACCGATAGTCAATTTATACATGATCTTACACCAGGTTCAAAATTAAATGATGAATATATGAATGCTCTTTATGGTATTTCAGAGGAAAATGTTGATTTAGATAAAACGCAACCGGATTTAGATGATGCACCTACTAGTCCTGTTGCTAACCAAAATGATAATAATCCAAATGATGCCCCGGCTGACCCTCCTGTAGTAACCCCTACTTTTAATAGACAACCTTCTAAACGGTCCAAAAAATCTCTTGTTTGGCACTTTTTTACTCAACTAAGAGATCAAAATAAGGCTAAGTGTAAAACTTGTGGGATCTTGATGTCTCATAAATTTACTGGAGACCGTGGCGGTACGGGTAGTTTGACCAGACACATAATGAAACACCCTAAAAATAAAGCTAGATTACCTAAATGAAAGCTAGGCAAGAGGGGACAAGTGTAGGTACTCAGGTTAACCCTAGTACCGGTTCAAATCTAATTCAACCGAGAAGTAACACTGTTACCGGTGGCATTTTGTATTACGATCCAAATAAAGATCGTGAAGAATTGGCAAAAATGGTTACTGTTATGTGCTTACCATATAGTTTTCCCTCTAACCCTCACTTCGTCCATTATATTAGAAGAATTTATCATCCTACTTATAAAGGATGGCCTCGCACAATAGTAAAGGCTGATATTTATAAATATAAACATGAATATGAACAATATTTGTGTTATTTATTTACTTATATTAGTAATCACGTTTCTATTACTACTGATATTGGTAGGAGTGGTAGTGACTGTGATTATCTTACTGTTACCACTCATTGGATTGATGAGGAATGGATAATGCAAAAACGCATTATTTCTTATAGAATAATTACTTGAAGTCACACAGGTAAGTTTATTGCTAAGGCAGTTGCAGATATTTGTAGATATTTTTGCATTAGAGATAAAATAATGTCTGTTTCAGTGGATAATGTTTCTAGTAACACTAATGTTTAACCAAAGAATTAGACCCTTAGACTAAAGCTATTTTTTTGGATGAACTTGGGTTACTGATAATCAAGGAAATAGATAAAAATGAATAATAGACAATATTGCAGAAATATAGAAAAGTGAAGTCAATTATGTTCGAGAATCAGATGCCTTTACAAGTTGTATTTTCCTCCCTTATATAGGATATTCCTTGATATAACGTACAACTCTTACTATGGTTGCTCATTAATGACTAATTATGACATTAATGAGGCGTTACAAAGGATAACGGTAATTGGAATACAATTATATAACGTTCGAGTAATTCATTTGTGGGACGTTGAATCTGCCCGTAGCTTTGTCTAGATTCATTCTTACCGTGCCTCTTCCCTATTTTGATCAGGTTGATTTTCCCGTGGCTGATAAGCTCGAGGGTTTATTGAATCGTTCCTCTTTGTTCCGTACCTCTTCAAAGAATCACATCCAGTTGTCGCGTTCTCCTGTGTCCACGTAACCGGCTGAGTTGTCAAAAGATGTCTTACGTGTGAAACTCTTTTTTACCAATACAGATAGTCCCCCCACTTACCATATATTTATCGATTAATATTTGGTAAGTGGATATTCATTTATGGCGGGAATATTTTGCCGCCGCTTTTCCTCGAAACATTGTATCCTCCTCTGCACCATAGGCATCGTTTGTCACTTCCATTTAATGCTCATACCACGTGTCCTTTTCGGATTGGCTCTGCATTTACTCGGCACTTTTTAGAGCTTTTTGCGGCTGTGTCAGTCCCGAAGTGACATCTTCAATTATGACTTTTCATCATTATTTTTCTTTTTTCCATGTTTGACAGTTGTCCTCAAGTATAAATACCTTTCTTCCTATCTTTGCTTCCACGAAACACTTTCTAACTTTGTCTTTTGTAAAGAACTTTCTTCTTGCCTTTGTAAACATGTATTCTTCAAACCTACCTCAGGGAGTAATAGATATTGAAAATTTAACGCCATCTTCTGCTCCGACTAGGAGTTGGAGGGGTGGTAGACTTAGAAGTATAGGATCCATTCCTTCGAAGGGCTCCTATTCTTCTAAGATAGTTCCTTCTCCTTCCACTAGATCTCTAGTTTCTCCGAGGTCTAGGGTTTCTCGGTCTTTGTCTAGAGGTAGAGGTGAATGCCTTCGTGAACCTGGAGTTGATGAAATTGTCCCTGCTGAGTTTGTTTTTGCTAGAGATAGTCAAGTTCTTGTAGACCAATCTTCTTCCCTTGAGAGTGTCGAAAGGTATCCAACTCTTATAACTGAGGGTCAGATTTCCCTTATTTGTAGGGAGTGTTTTTGGAGGCTGGATTTCCCTATCTGTATTTCGAATAGTAATCAGAGAATAACGTCTTACAATATGAGACATTCTTTTGTTTATACGTACCCATTCACTCTAGGGTTTAGACCCCCATAGACCCAGTCATAATTGAATTCTGCCGTTTTTTCAATATCTGCTTAGGACAAGTTGGTCCGCTTGTGTGGTGAGTTGTCACATGTATTAGGAGTTTGGCTTCTTTAGCCTCGGTTCCTTTTACTTTCAACCATGTTATTCATCTCTACTCTCCTACCTTATTTTGTGAAGGGTTTTTTACTCTGACTGCTAGAAGCAAAAGAGTGCTGGTAACCCCTGGAGATGATAAGGATAGGGGTTGGTACCTCCGGTATGTTGTTGTACCCACTGTTGGTTTAGTGGGTGAAGAAAATCTTCCCTTCCCTGAGAAGTGGAATCGTGCATGTGAGTATGCTTTAGCTCACATCTATTTACTTTTCCTCGTTCTGACTTGAGATGTTTTACTAACACCGTATATGTTTCTTCTTCTCTTAGCAATCATGTATACTGTTGAGAATGTCTCCGGTATCCGTGATTGGGTAGAAAAATTATTGCCTGTTGCTCCTTCGGAAGAGAGATCTTGGAAGTACCTCCCTGGGAGGTATGGTTGGCATGTAAAGACCCACAGTAAGTGAAGCTCTTGTTCTTGCTTCTTTCCTTACTCGAGTCTCTTCTTTCTTTGTCATTTAACTTTTTCCCTTTTAATAGGGTTCTCTGCTCGTGGGGTGTCTGCTTCATCTATCCCGAAGATGTCTTTGGCTCAGTCCCAAGAAATTATTGTTGATTCATCTTCCTCGAAGAGGAAGATTGGTGAGTCTCGTTCCATAGAAGAAGAAGGTGCTTTAGTGCACATGCCACGGAGAAGGTGGGTGGTTTCAGATGATGAGCTTACACCCTTAACCTTGCCTTCCGTGTCTGTGATTGAGCCCTCTACCCTTGATGATGTTTCACATTCCCCTATTCATAAGTCCGTGGATTTCCTGTTTCATGAAGGTGTTGACCTTACTCCTGACGGTGTCCCTCTAGCTATTGTCTTTCCTGCTCTTTCAGAGAAGCTGTCTCATCTGTTCCTTTGGCTATTTCGTCTTCTGCTGTTGCTTTTTCCCGTTACTTCCTCGACTCTTCAACCCTTCGTGCCTGCTGTTTTGTTCGTGGCTTCTCCAGCTCCCCAACCTTCCGTGCATGTTGCTGCTTTATCTCTTCCTGCTTCCATGCCTTCCGTTAGGGAAGTAGGGTCTTCCAGCAGAGAGATGCGGCAAGTGGTAATAGAGGTTCCAGCTTAGGGGAATATTTTCAAGAAAGCGGGTGAGCCCGAAGTGTTGCTCAAGCCTTTGATAGGTCCCTCTAAGTAATCCAAGCTAGCCAGCCACTGTGCTCTTACATGGGCCAATGAGGTCGTGCATACTTCTTTGAAGGTACGATTCAGATTATCCTCTTTCATTTGTGTATATGAACTTTACCATTTCTGAATGGTTTATTTCTTGCAGATTAACCTTATAGGGATGGAGCTCATGAAGAGGATCTCAAACACGGACCAAGAGACAAAAGAGTTGCAGGCCGATGCTGATAGTTGGAAAACACAATATAATAGCCTAAGAATTGACATAGACGCTTTAGAAGAGGAAATGAGTACCTTGAAGTGGCAGATGAGGCTCATGGCAGCAGAATTGGTAGTAGAGAAGGCTTCTTCCAATCAGGTTGATAAAGACAAGAGCGTTATGGAGTTCTCATTTGCTGAGCAGCTATCCCGCGCCTCAGAGGAGATTAGAGACTTGAAAAACTTGTTGGGGAAGAAGGAGGAATACTCAGGTGAGCTCGTGCAATCACTCACTCATACTCAAGAGGACCTTCATAAGGCTTTAGATAAAGCTCAAACTCTAAAGGAGTCGATTGTACCGTTAAGGGCTGCCCATGAAGCTGCGGAAGCGGAGAAGGATGGATTGAGAGCTGAGCTTCAAGTATGGGCAAAGGATTATGAAGATCTTGAAGAGGTGGCTGATGTTGATATGAGGTGGGCGTACATGAATTCTCGCTTTGACACATTGATGGAAATGAGTCAAGAGGGTTTTGACCTTAGTGCTGAAATAGCTAAAACCAAGGAAGCCATGGAGAAGGCTCAACAAGGTCATAACCTTTCTTCACCTGATGGTGAGACTCTAGCCGCTCGTGCCTTTTCATTCCTAGTTGCTCCCACTCCTTCTGCCAGTGAAGTCAACCCCTCTCTTGAAGAAGTTTAGTTGGTTCNTTAAGGGCCGCCCATGAAGCTGCGGAAGCGGAGAAGGATGGATTGAGAGCTGAGCTTCAAGTATGGGCAAAGGATTATGAAGATCTTGAAGAGGTGGCTGATGTTGATATGAGGTGGGCGTACATGAATTCTCGCTTTGACACATTGATGGAAATGAGTCAAGAGGGTTTTGACCTTAGTGCTGAAATAGCTAAAACCAAGGAAGCCATGGAGAAGGCTCAACAAGGTCATAACCTTTCTTCACCTGATGGTGAGACTCTAGCCGCTCGTGCCTTTTCATTCCTAGTTGCTCCCACTCCTTCTGCCAGTGAAGTCAACCCCTCTCTTGAAGAAGTTTAGTTGGTTCATCCCTTTTTTTTGTATCAATTGGTGGTTACCCCCAGTCCCATCGGGGGTAAATTTGGATTTCTTTAAAGTCCCCAAATGACAACTTACGGGCACCTCAATGTATATATAAAAATTTCATACGGCTAAGTATAAGTTAATACTTAGTTTTTTGCTTAGCCGTTTTAATATATTAATGCTAATATGACTTTTGTTGAGTTTTTGTTTCACTCTTTAAGTCTTTTGCATTCTTGATTTTTCGAGGTTTTAGTTTTACCTCTGAGTTTTGCATGTAGAATGCTTTAGATTAATCGTACCTTTTTGTAATAGGCACGGTGCCATATTAAATATGTGCCTTTTTGTAGTAGGCATAATTTATGGAAGAGGGACCTTTATAATTGACATGAAGAAGACGTCTCAACTTCATGATAATGCAATAGAGTGATAGGAATTTTTACACATGTTTAAGAATGTTTCCAAGGAAAGTTTTTTGTTTGAACTTTCATGACATTTTACATGTGTTTGATTATCGTCTAAAACTCATGTTGCAACTGTTTTTTTTAACAGATTTGATATACTCTTGTATTTCGTAACTGTCTTTCGTAGGTAACAGTTTTTCGATATTAATACAAGGGAACAACTATTTTTTACTAGTAACAGTTTTTATAAAGATTGGGGTTTTTACCCGCAACTGTTTTCGTTGGAAATAGTTTTCTAATAAGTACGAGGGAAATGTTTTCTTATTCGTAACTATTTTTTATTTGATAACAGTTTTCTGAACAAATACAAGGATTTAGATCTTTCACCCATAACTGTTTTATTTGATAACAATTTTTTGAATGAGTATACTGATGATGATCTTTTACCCCTAACTGTTTTTGTTACAACAACTTTGAATAAGTATAAAGATGTACATTTCTTTCTCATGACTAACATTTTTCCTTTCAACCTAAACATGTTCGAAGGTTTTGGATTTTACATTAGGCTTTGTATTTGGATGACTCTTTTGATTTCTTTCGATTCTGCTCGTATCNTTCTTTGCTTCGTCTTAGCCTTCCATACTGTATAGTCCCCCAAGTGTTTGAGCTTTGAAGAATGAAATCTCGAACACTTAATTATTCCTTCCTTGTGGTCCTTTTCCTGAAAAGAAAAAACATTCCAGACTCGAAGGTATATAGTTTTTTAGATGATGAATTATTAACCCTTTTAAAACGTCCATCACAAAGTGTAACCCTAGACCGGTAATTGCATTATTTTCCTCACGTCTTTGCAGGTCTAATATCATCATCTGGTGATGGGTTAGCTTTATGCCTATCATCTAAAAAGGTTAGTAAAATTTTTTAGATGTTCAAAACAAAATTGAACGTGCGATACCTGACGGGGGGTATTTTTTTCCTTTAGAAGTAATACTTCTTTAGGTGGATGGCGTTCCAGCTTGTTGGTAGAACTCTTCCGTCCATAGCTTCCAACTCATAGACGCCTTTCCCAGCTATGCCTCAGATTTTGTAAGGTCCTTCCCAGTTTGGATTTAGCTTTCCTGCACCTGCTTCTTTCGTTGATTGAAAGACTTTTTTGAGGACGAAGTCCCCAATATTGAAGTACCTGAGATGAGTTGTACGGTTGTAATAATGCTCTATGATTTGTTTTTGAGCTGCCATCTGTATCAGTGCTGCTTCTCTCCGTGTTTCAAGCAGGTCCAGATTGGTCCTCAATTCGGGGTCGTTTTCTCCCTCCATGGCTGTTGAGAACCTTATGCTTTGTTCGCCAATATCCACAGGTATTAAGGCTTCTAAGCCATAAACAAGTACGAATGGAGTTTCCCGCGTGGCTATTTTTGAAGTTGTTCTGTATGCCCGTAGTACCGCTGGTAACTCATCATGCCAGTTTCCTTTGGCTTTATCCAGCCGCTTCTTTAGATTGTTGATGATGAACTTATTTGTTGACTCAGCTTGACCATTAGCCACGGGGTGGTACGGCGTTGAAGTGATCCGCTTGATTTGCCAACTTTCGAAGAATTCTGTGATTTGCGAGCCTATGAATTGTGGGCCATTATCGCACACGATTTCTTTTGGTATTCCAAAGCGGCATATTATGTTCCGTCATAAGAAGCTTTTAACTTCCTTTTCTCGCACTTGTTTGAACGCTTCTGCCTCTACCCACTTAGTAAAATAGTCGGTTAGCATGAGAAAAAACCGTACCTGCCTTTTAGCTGTGGGAAGAGGTCCCACTATGTCCATACCCCATTTCATGAAAGGACATAGGGATATTATTGGATGCAATAATTCCGCTGGTCGATGCATGTTATTGGCAAACCTTTGGCACCTGTCACATTTGGATACGAAGTTTTCAGCTTCTTCTTCCATCTTAGGCCAACAATATCCAGCCCTGATTAGGGTTTTCACTAAGGATCTCGCCCCTGAGTGATTTTCATAGTGTCCTTCGTGGACTTCTTTCATCACAAATTCTATTTGGTTAGGTTTGAGGCATTTAGCTAGGGGTCCTCCGAACATCTTGCGATAAAGCGAGTTGTGAATAAGGTAGTACCGTGCAGCTTTGCGGCGAAGTGCTTGAGCTGCTTTCCTGTCTTCAGGTACGGTGCCATTCTGTAAAAAATTACGAAGTTTGTTTCTCCAGTCCCCGGTTAAGTTGTTGAAAGTTAACTCATTCCTGTCCTGATCGATCATTGAATGAAATAGTGGGATGACAATTGCATTTTTTTTGTTTGTTACTTCTGTGACTGCTGCAAGGTTAGCTAATGCATATGCTTCTGCATTTTCCTCTCTAGGTATTTGCATTACCTTCCATGTTTTGAATTGTCCCACGATATCTCGTGATTTTTCAAGATACTGTTGCATTCGAGTCTCTCGAGCGACGTAAGTCCCCTGTATCCGATTTACTACCAGTTGAGAGTCGCTGTTGATCACAATTTGCTCGATTGAGATCTCCCGTGCGAGTTCAAGCCCTACAATAACAGCTTCGTACTCTACTTCATTGTTAGTTATAGGATAACACTTGATAGCTTGCCGTGTCTTTTCACCCGTGGGTGATATTAAGACTATGCCTAAGCCGACACCTTTTACATTTGAGGAACCATCGGTGAACAAGGTCCATAGGCCTGGATTAGCATCGTTAAAGAGTTGTAAATCTTTTTCTACTTCAGGTACAATGCTATTACTAAAGTCAGCAACAAAATCAGCTAGTATTTGAGACTTAATTGCAGTCCTAGGCTGATAGATTATTTCATGCTCACTTAATTCTATTGCCCACTTGGCTAATCTCTCTGACAATTACTGTTTATGGAGAATATTTTTTAAAGGATGNATTGAAAATATGGTCATAATTTTCTAGATGCCATTATTAAAGCTAAGGCTAACTTTTCCAGATATGGATATCTAGTCTCAGCATCTAGCAAAGTTTTACTTACATAATAGATAGGTGATTGTTTACCTTTTTCTTCTCTTACCAGTACTGCATTTACATCAATTTCTGAGACAGCCAGGTAGATGTACAATCTTTCCCCTTCTTTTGGCTTTGAAAAATCAGTGGTGGTTTCGATAGATAAATCTTCATATTCTTGAGGGCTTGCTGACATTCTTCAGTCCATTCAAACTGATTCTGCTTTTTGAGAACTGAGAAGAATTTAAAACTTTTTTCGGAAGACTTAGAAATAAACCTTCCCAAAGCTGCTATTCTCCTTGTTAGTATTTGAACTTCCTTTTTATTTGTTAAAATATCGGGTATTTCCTCTATAACTTTAATTTGAGCAGGATTTACCTCTATTCCTCCGTTCGATACAAGCAAACCCAAAACTTTACCTGATTGCACTCCAAAAGCGCATTTCTCTGGATTTAGCTTAATATTATACATGCGTAAAATATCAAAAACAGTAGAGAGATGCTGGAAATGGTCTTTTGCTTATGTTGTTTTTACCAACATATCATCAATATAGACTTCCATCATCTTTCCAAGATGTTCTTAGTCACTAACCTTTGATAGGTGACTCCAGTGTTTTTCAAGCCAAAAGGCATAACTTTATAACAGTAAGTCCCCCTGTTTGTAATGAAGGAAGTTTTTTCCTCATCTGAGGGATTCATTTTAATATGATTATAACCAGAATATGCATCTAAGAAGCTCAATAATTCATGACCGGCTGTGGCATCAATTGTTTGATCTATATGTGGCAATGTGGATGAATCTTTGGGGCATGCCTTATTTAAGTCAGTATAATCTACACATACTCTCCATTTTCCATTCTTTTTAGGTACTACCACGGTGTTTGCTAGCCAGTTAGGGTACGTTACCTCTCGTATAGAATTAATCTTCAAGAGTTTCTGTACCTCTTCGTCGATCACTTGTTTCTTGAATGATCCTTGCTTTCTTTTCTTCTGCTTAACAGGTACGAAGGATAGATCTTCATTTAGTTTATGAGTCATCACTTTGAGTGGGATGCCTGTCATATCTGAGTGGGACTACGAAAATCAGTCTGCGTTAGCCTTTAAATAATCAATTAACTTACCTCTTCGAGCAGGGCCAAGCGTCGTGCCTATATACACTTTCTGTTCAGGCTTTTGTTCGGATAATAAAACAGCCTCGAGCTCCTCCGTAGTTCTTTTGATGTGCTCATCTTCCTCTGGTTCATGAATGACGTCCGGTATGAATCTATATCTTTATGGTATAATACACCTTCCGTGGTGACTTGATTCTCCTTCTCGTAAGTATTTTCTTTCATACATGTTTCATCAATAATACCTTCCATACCTATTTGGGTAGTAATTTCTTCCATGCTTGTTTGGGAGGCGTTACCTGCTTGGGAGATTCCCTTATCTCGTAATTCTTCCACCTCTATTTTCTTGTTATAGTGTACCACATAATTTATATTTCTTGCGGTCTGCTGATCGACTCTAATTTACTGAATCCCCCATTTAGAGGGGGATTTAATTACCTGATGCAACGTGGATGGTATAGCTTTCATGTCGTGGATCCATGACCTTCCCACGATCACGTTATAAGCCATGTCAGTATCGATGACTTGGAACCTGTTACTTTTGATCACCCCCTCGACATAAGTGCTAAGCTCAATTTCTCCTTTTGTTATAACCTTAGAGTTATCAAACCCCGATATGGCTCGTGCCCTTGGGATTACTTGATTCCCCAGTAGCATTTCTTCCACGACTCTTAGCACAATGATATTGACTGAACTGCCTGGATCAATCAACACTCTTTTTACGTTAGTGTCATGAATAAGTAAAGATATTACCAGAGCATCGTTGTGAGAAAGCATTAATCTGCCGATATCTGCATCATCGAAGGTTATATCGTCCTCTTCCATGTTTTCACGAGCCCGTTTTCCATGTGTAATTGTGAACTTTGTGGTTGTTTTACAGACCACTCCGTTTACTTCGTCACCTCCGTGTATCACGTTGACGGTTCGTTTTGGAGAATGAGGCTTTGGGGGATCCTGCCTGTTCCTCATATATGCCTGTTTACCTTTATCACTAAACAATTCTGTTAAATTACCCTGTTTCAATAAATTTGCTACTTCACCTTGTAAAAATCTGCAATCCGCAGTTTTGTGCCCATGATCGTTATGGAACTCACACCAGTGATCTGGGTTCTTTCTACTTGGATTTGACCGCATCTATTTGGGTCACTTAACCTTGTCTCCCATGTTCCTCGATATTGAGACAAGTTTAGTAGTACTTACATTAAAGGTGTGATCGAGTATTACCTCTAGGTCATTCATCTCGATCTTTTCTAGATCTAGACGAGGATGAGACTACGTCTCTTCCTTGTGATCTATAGTCTGACCTAGTGTTTTCGAACCTGGGACGAATATCGCGTCCCGAGGGTCATAAGTAAGGATCGTACCTGTTTTTACCTGATATTCTATCTAATTCAGGACGTCTGGATCTGGAATGATCTTCATCTCTCGAACGAGCAATGATATCTTCTTCTATTCTGAGTTTAGTACTATACTTGTTATATACATCATTCCATGTTGTAGCGGGGAATTCTCTTAGACTTTCCTTAAGTCGTCTCGTGGCTTCTGAGCTTTTATCGTTTAGGTTGCTTGCAAATGCCATGGCTGCCCAATTATCAGGCACCCTGGGTAACTGCATTCTTTCTCGTTGAAACCTGCCTACAAACTCACGGATTAGTTTCATGTCTCCTTGTTTTATTTTGAATATGTCTTTCATTCTTTTCTCAACTTTTTGTGCACCAGAGTGTGCTTTTATAAATGAATCTGCAAGCTTAGTAAAAGAGTCAATAGAATTTTCAGGGAGAAGAGAATACCAGATCAGGACTCCTTTGGTAAGTGTTTCCCCAAATTTTTTGACAAGGACTGATTCGATCTCTTGTTTTGTTAAGTCGTTGTATTTTACTCCAGTGGTGAAATCAGTCACATGATCACGTGGGTCAGTTGTTCCATCATATTTGGGAACATCAGACATTTTAAACTTCTTGGGTATAGGCAAGGGTTCCGCACTTGGCTTCCAAGGTTGTTGAGAATACCTATCAACATCAATGCCTTTGATGATAGGTGGTACTCCAGGAATTTGGTCGATGCGATCGTTCTGCTCCTTCCTATGTTTCTACATGGTTAGCAGTAAATTTTGTAATTCTGAGTTATTAGATATACCTGGTCTCGTTTCGAGAGATTCATTAGGAGTATCTCCTCTTCCTGAGTTTGCCAACCCAGATTGATGATTTTCCATGGTGATGGTATTATTGGGGGGTGGTGTCGGCGGTGTAGGTAACGCTGCCGGTAATCCTCTCGAAAATTCTTGCAAAGCTTGGCTCACATACTCTGCAATCATTTGCTTTACATGATCTTGTTCCACATTTTGATCATTATCACCATTGTTGTTATTGAATCTTTCTGGGGATTGTTCCCTTGAACCACGTGGGGTTCCTGAAGGCGATGGAACTGGGTTCCACTCCTTTGCTGATTGTTGTCGTTGGAGTTTGACATAGTTCAAAGGATATCACTTGAAAAGCAAACAAATATTATCAGATTCCCGGTAACGGAACCAATTTGTTTAACCAAAGAATTAGACCCTTTGACTAAAGCTATTTTTAGGATAAACGCGGGTTACTGATAATCAAGGAAATAAAGAAAAATGAATAATAGACAATATTGCAGAAATATAGAAAAGCGAAGTCAATTATATTCGAGAATCAGATGCCTTTACAAGCTGCATTCCCCTCCCTTATATAGGAGATTCCTTGATATAATGTACAACTCTTGTTATGGTTGCTCATTAATGATTAATTATGACATTAATTAGGTGTTATAGAGGATAACGGTAATTGGGGTACAACTACATAACGTTCGAGTAATCAATTGTGGGCCCTTGAATCTGCCTGTTGCTTTGTCTAGATTCATTCTGACTGTGCCTCTTCCCTGTTTGATCAGGTTGAGTTTCCCGTTGCTGATAAGCTCGAGGGTATATTGAATCGTGCCTCTTTGTTCCGTACCTCTTCAAAGAATTATATCTAGATGTCGCATTCTCCCGTGTCCACGTAACTGGGTGAGTTATCAAAAGCTGGCTTACGTGTGAAACTCTTTTTTACCAATACAACTAATACTATAGACTTTCTTACAACTACACTAAGTCCTGCATTTAGTAATATTTTTCATGTTAGATGTATTTATCTTATTTACCATTTAATCGTTGGTGATGGTCTGAAAACTTTAAATGCTGAAATTGCAAAGGTTAAATTTGCTCTTCATTGGCTTTTTTATTCAAACCGTAGAAGTAGAGTTGGAGAATATTATAAAAAATTTGATGAATTTGGCCTTAGAGAAAGAAAGGTTCCTAAACCTTGTCCGACTAGATGAAATTACTTGTATGAAAGTTTAGTTGTTGCATATGTAGAAACCCAATAAGCGCAACGTATAATGCTCGTGTTAGTGGTGGTGATGATGATGATGATGATGATGATGAGCACCTTACAAATCAAGATTGGGCTAACGTTAAATTCTTTTATATTTTTAGAATATTTTCATGTTGCTACAAATGAATTATCTAGGCAATATTATGCTACTATTTCTAACTGTTTAGTTTATATTTCATCACTTGCAGAATTATTTACTCAATTTTCAGAGGGTGAGGTAGTTTACCAATGTGCTATTGATGATATGAAAGATAAGTTTAAAAAATATTTTTTCCCTATCTCCATCTTTATGGTGTTGCAGCCATGTTAAATCCTACCATGAAATTAGGAGGTCCTCATTATCGGTACACTCAAATTTATAATGCTTTACCACTTTCAACTGAGAAATATGCTACACTTATAGATGAAAAAGCCTCAATTAAAATAAATGCTCAAACAATTTATAAT
>ML301952.1:0-13454 GCA_005239505.1 Nicotiana paniculata | reverse complement strand
GTGCGGAGTCGGGTGTGGAGGGGAGGGGAGGAAAGGGGAGGTGGTTGAGGTAGTAGAGTGGATGGTAACGAAAAAACTGAAATTTGAAAAAGAAAAAAGAGCGGGTGGGTTGGTTAGGGTGGGGAAGGTTGAGAAGGAGTGTTTTGGAAAATATTTTCTCTTCTCTTGATAAGGAAAATTTTTTCCTCCAATTGGATGACAATGAGTTCATAAGAAAAATATTTTTCAAAACATTTAATCCAACAAAACATGAAAAAATTAAAAAATTCGAAAAATATTTTCCTTCGTACCAAACACACCCTAGTCTCCCTACTTTTGGTTTTTGGTTTTTATTTTTCAGGAGCATGCGACATACGTACTACTATAATATATAGGAATATCCGAATATATAATAATATATAAAGGTCTAGCTCAAAAATAGCTTATATATATTGAAATTAGAGATTCCGAACCATTACATATATCACACATTCAAATGAAAATTTTCAATGAAAACGATAAAAGGGATCACAAAAACTCATCACAAAAGTTCATGAATAGAAAAAATAACAAACAAATGACATGCACCATATAAAAAAACAACAACTTATAAGTCCAAGTGACACGTGGTGGTCTGAGAACTCTTCGTTGAAGAAACAGGCACCATAGGTTTACACAAAAGCTTCAACTTCCGATGACTAGATTTCCAAATTCCAACCTTAAACCTTATCTTAGCCCTAACTTTGATCTCCATTTCCACAGCTCCGGCCGTCCTCTCCGTCTTCAAATCACGAGCAACATCGCCGTACAACGCCACGTCTTTCGCCGGAAAGAAAAGGTCCAAATAAGTCACATTACGACGAGGCTGAAAGAATGGATTCACATTGTTGAAAGCAATTTGTTGAGAATTGTAAAACAGTTTCACTTCAATACTGTCGTAATAAATGGAAACCCTACTATTGGTATTGAAAGCTTTTAACGTGAAGTTGAAATTTCCATACAAATGGTCATTTTTGGTCATGTTGTAGCCATGCAATGAAGCATTTTCAATTGAGTAAATTGGTTTACGTGGTTTCACTGCTAGCCAAATGACAAGTATTGTTATGCCAACGATGACGATTAGGGTTAAGAGTATAAGAACTATGCATTTCAATGGGCTGAGCCGCCGTGGTGTGGCGCCGTTTTGTGGCGGTGGTGCGGTCGTAACGGGCATTTTGACGGTGGAGATTGTGGAATGAAGAAGTTTCTATAATTGATAAAATTCTGATCAATGTAACTAATTATATAAGTACGAAAGAAAAACTGGAGAATGTTCATATGGAGAAGCTACTGTACTTTTTCTAATTTCAAAGTTCTTGTTCCATTATGTAGGGAAAAGAAGATAAAGGTTAAAGGTGACATCGATGTCTTCTTTTTCGTTTAGGCTTTTGGTTTCTTGACTGTAACTCAAGAGATCTCATAGGCGGAGCTAGAGCATGACCTATGGATTCAATCGAACCCAATAGCTTTTGTACGATGTATTTGTATTAAGAAATTCATCGAATATATATATAATTTATTAATTTAGAACTCAGTAACTTAAACAGATTAGATTCTCGTAACCATAAATAATAAATCCTAATTCCGCCTCTGATTGCCAACTCCAATTATCCAATGAATATGTGTCGTTTTTTACTTTTTTCTGTAATAACATTTGTTATCCTATTGAAGCATATACTTTTCATTGTTAACTCATAAAGACACACAGTGTGTTTATTGCATGATTATTCTTATCTTGCATGAAGAAAAAAGACAAGGAAAGGGTGCGTATTACTATATCTTGTTGATATTATATATTTCATGCTTGCTTAGTTAACAAGTTATTCGAAAACCATCTCTCTAAAGTTAATCTTTAAAGATGTTAATTGGATAGATATGCCTATGCATGCCCTCAAACAAGACAGAAAATAATGTCATTAACGAAAAAGTTTGCTATGATCTAAAAATGGGAAAACCCACGTCTTTTAATCATGTAGTCATTTTTTTGGTTAGTCTCCACACTTTTGGTTTTTATTTTTCAGGAGCATGCGACATACGTACTATAATATATAGTACTATATAATATAACTGATATTTAGCTTAAAGTATATATATTTATATATATATCGCCTCATGTTTTACTCGTGTTTCGTGGATTTCGGATGCAAAATATATTGATCTATGTTAATTCGTGGTATTTTTATATATATGAATTGTCTGGAGGCAATAGATGGCGAAATGTATGAGATTAGAGTAAAAAAGAAGCAAAAGATGAAAAATTGGCCATTGTAGCAACACAGGCAGCTAGCGTGGGTCGCTACCCGTGGCGCCATTTCCAGAATGTTTATTTTCCACCCCACGCTACCTTGGGTTGGTGATGGAAACTTCTTGAACTTTGCCCGGGACAAGGTTATTTCGATCCAAGACTTACCCAACGCATATAAAAGCAAGACTAAGCCTATTTTGAGAGGGGAGATGCCACTTTGAAGGAAAAATACACACGAGGAACATCCGGGAGCGAGGATATCTCAGTTTTCTTCAGCTTTTCTTAGTATTTTTAATTATTCAGCACTTGTAAATTTGTTTTGATACTATTATGAGTGGCTAAAACCTACAGTTCTGGGGTTGTGCTTTAGCCATGAAAATTGTCGTTTAAATTTGACTCAACAACCTTGATTACAATTCACCAATATATGATTATTTCTTCAATTCTGTGATTAATTTCTTAGTTATCTGACCAACAGTTAGGTTCTATTTACTATCTATGCTATGCTTGGGAAAACCATTTAGATTAGAGAAGAATTGAAGAGAGCATGATCTTAACTCTGGGGGGTGGGGGGGATTTGTGGTTAGGATAGGAATGTACCTAGTCACCGTGCTTATTTAAATATCGTAATCTTAGTGCATTCTTAAGGCGTTAATCTATTTTGAATAGGCGAGTAGTATTTTGTGAGAAGGCTGCAAGAGCAATTGTTCGATTAATTAGCAACCATGAGTGAATTGTATGAAGGGGAGAGTTAATTAGAACACAATAGGATTGGTGAATCGATCACAACCCTGGAATATTCGTCTCTGCTGAATGCACAACAACCATTTTGCTGCTTGATATATTAGTTATTTGTTAGAATTATTGCGTAGAATAATCACACTTTTGAACTCGGAAATACTTGACTGAATAATAATCTTATTGAAACTAGTGGGTAGTTAACACAAGTCTCTGTGGGTTCGACAGTCAACTTATCATTTCATTTATTGTACGATCACGTATACCTGCGTGTGCGTTTGGGAGCAACAAGTTTTTGACGCCGTTTTCGGGGACTTGAATATTGACTACTTTCTATTTTTTGCTTTAATTATTTATTACGTCAAGTCTAACTTTCTTATTGGTTGCTCTGCTCTCAGGAACTTTCATTGATTGCGAAGGGTCAGAAGCCAATATAGACTTCAAGGCTTTGACCCCGAACTTGAGAGAACATTTCACAAGAGGTTGAGGGAAGCAAGGGACACAGATAATCTTCAGCCACTTGTTCAATTTCCTATAGACATGGCAGAGGAGAAACATATGGCTGTTCAGGAGGTAGCGATGCTCAGCATTGCTAATGACACCTTCAGCATTTTGAAGCCCAGAATCACTGGGCACTTTGAGCAGAAACAGAGTATGATCCAGATACTGCATGCGAATGGCAGTTTATGGGTCTTCCACACGAGGATCCACAACAGTACATCCTGAACTTCTTGGAGATTAGTGATACTTATATCACTAACGGAGTCACTACATGCTATGTGAGGCTCACACTGTTCCCATTCTCTCTGTTGGGCGAAGCAAAGCGATGGTCGAAAATGGAATAAGCTAATTCTATTACATCATGGAATGATCTGACGAGAAATTTTTTAGGCAAGGTTCTTTCCTTCAGGAAAAACTGCAAAGATCAGAAGTGAGATAGACGCCTTCAAACAGAAATCGGGGGAATCTTTATACTCAACTTGGGAAAGGTTCAAGGGATGCTCAAAGACTGTCCTCATCACAATCATACAAAAATGTTAGCTCACACTTTCATAAAAGGGCTATATCTTGAAAAATTATGGTGGATGCTGCAGTGGGAGGTCAATTTTTGGAGAAAAGCTTCAATGAGATATATGCTTTATTGAACAAATTCTCCAAAAGCAATCCAGATTGGCAAGGGGAGATGGGCAGACACACAATGCAAAAACCTGCAGGTGTTCTCGAGTTAGATGTCGTCTCTGCATTATCAACGCATATTTCCACATTGACCAACCAAGTCAATCAGATGACCTTGGTTATTAATAAGCAACAAGCTCAGCCATCGCAAGAGGTTCAAATACTTTGTGAAGTATGTGGAGATGGTCACACGAGTGACTTATGCCAGTTAATCCAGAGTCTGTATATTTTGTGGGTAATGTATATAAGGACCAGACAAATCAATATGGGAACACTTACACTTACAATTCTAACTCGAGGAACCACCCAAACTTCTCTTGGGGTGGAAACCAAGGTGCTCAGAATCAGTACATGCCATAAGCGCCTCAACAACAATATAGACCACCTCAGGCTGAAAAATCTACAAATCCGACAAGTCACCTTGAGGAGATTATGAAGAAACTAATGGATGACCAGCAAGCTCAAGTAGCACCTCACGCTGCAACGATTCAAAATTTGGAGCGACAAATGGAGCAACTCGGCAGGGCCCAAAATACTCGACCAGTTGGAGATTTTCCAAGAGACACTGAGGCTAATCCTAAGGCATCTATTAATGCTGTGTCATTCAGGAATGAGAGACAATTAGAAGAATTCCAGTTGAAAAAGAGAAAGCAAGTGACATTTCATGAGAAACCGACCACCATAGAAGCAAAATCAGAAAAATCAAAGGAGTTAGAGAAGCCAACTGAAGAGGCAGTGACTAAGCAACCCCCACCATTAGTTGCAAGGCCACCACCTCCATTCTCTCAGAGATTTTAGAAAGTGAAGGATAATGCGTCGTATAAAAAATTTCTTGATATTTTGAAGCAGGTGCAAATCAACATTCCACTGGTAGACATCCCGCAAGAAGTGGGCAAATATACCAAATACATCAAGGACATAGTGGAAAATAAGAGGAGGTTGATAGAGTTCAAGACTGTGGCACTCACTGAAGAATGTAACTCAAGAATTCAAAGCAAGCTACCTACAAAATTGAAGGATCCAGGTAGTTTCACTATCCAAATCTCGATTGGTAAGCATGCAACCGGGCGATCTTTGTGTGATCTTGGAGCGAGCATCAATTTGATCCCGCTATCTAATTTCAGAAAATTGGGGTTGAGTGAGCCGCGTCCAACCATGGTAATTCTATAGTTGGCTGATCGCCCCCTTGCTCATCCTGAAGGAATGATTGAATATGTGTTAGTTCAAGTGGGTTCTTTATATTCTTTGTTGATTTCATTATCTTGGACTATGAGCCTGATCAGGAAGTCCCATTTATTTTGGGGCGTCCAATCTTAGCCACGGGCCGAGCTAGATGTTTGTGAAAGAAAGATGATGATGATAATAGGTGATCGAGTAGGTATTCAATGTGTATAACGCACTCATATTGTCAGCCCACTTTGAAGAGCTATCCATAATTTCTATGGTGGAAAGTGATGTGACGTCATTGGTGCCTTATATGAGCTCCATAGATCCTCTTGAACGAGCCTTGATTGGGGATGAAGAAGATAGTGGAGATGAGATGATGGAAGAAATTGAGCAAGTACTTGACATGTCTTGCAATTATGTCCATGGGTTTGGGATACTTGAGGAGTTGGACATGCATGTTACTCTGACCCTTCCTAAGCCATCTATTGAAGAAGCTCCAAAGCTAGAGCTTAAGCCCCTTCTAGCACATCTGCGCCATGCTTATTTGGGGAACTCTACATTACCAGTAATTATATCATCCAGCTTGACCAATATGAAAGAAGAAAAAATGCTCAAAGTACTTCATGAGCATAAAAAGGCTATTGGGTGGACGATTGCTGATATCAAAGGAATCAGTCCATCATTTTGCATGCATAAAATCATTTTGGAAGATGGAAACTGCCCCATTGTTGAGCAACAAAGGATATTAAATCCCATTATGAAAAAGGTCGTAAAGAAGGAAGTAATTAAGTAGCTCGATGCAGATATCATCTTTCCCAAATTCTGACAGTAACTGGATAAGCCCAATGCAGTGTGTGCCTAAAAAGGGTGGATGATTGTGGTAGAGAACGATAAAAATGAGATAATTCTTACTCGCACCGTGACGAGGTGGAGAGTTTGCATTGATTACAGAAAGCTCAACAAGGCAACCCGCAAGGACACACTTCCCACTTCCATTCATTGACAAATGTTGGACATATTGGCAGGTCATGAATATTATTGCTTTCTTAATGGTTATTCGGGGTACAACCATATTGTCATATGACCAGAGGATCAAGAGAAGACCACTTTTACTTGTCCTTATGGTACTTTCACTTTCAAGTGAATGTCATTTGGTCTTTGTAATGCACCGACCACTTTCTAGAGATGCATGATGCCTATTTTCACTGATATGGTGAAAACATTTGTGGAAGTATTCATGGATGATTTTTCAGTCTTTGGATATTCTTATGATGATTGTTTGAATAATTTGAGCAAGGTGCTGGCCCGTTGTGAAGAAATAAATTTGGTGTTAACTTGGGAAAAATGCCATTTTATGGTACAAGAAGGCATCGTGTTGGGCCATAGAGTGTCAAGGAGTGGCATTGAAGTTGATAAGGCGAAGGTGGATGCGGTTGAAAAAATTACCTCCACCTATTTCTATGAAGGGTGTCCGGAGTTTCTTGGGACACTCGGGATTCTATAGACGCTTTATTAAGGATTTTTTGCTACTCCTTTATGCAGGGTGCTTGAAAAGGATGTAACTTTCAATTTTGATGAAGCCTGCCTGAAGGAATTTGGCAGCTTAAAGAGAAGTTGGTGGTTGCCTCCATTATTGCGGCATCAGATTGGTCCTTACCATTTGAACTTATGTGTGATCTGAGTGACTATGCTATTGGAGCAGTGCTAGGCCAGAGGAAGGACAAAAAGTTTTACTCCATCTACTATGCGACTAAGATTCTTGATGATGCACAACTAAGTTACACCACCACTGAAAAGGAGTTGTTGGCCGTTGTGTGGGCCTTTGAGAAATTTCGGGCATACTTGGTGGGAACAAGAGTCATAGTCCATACCGATCATGCATCAATCAGGTATCTATTTATAAAAAAAAGAATCCAATACTAGATTGATGCGCTTGGTTCTATTGTTGCATTAATTTGATGAAGAAATACGAGATCGGAAGGGCACATAAAACCAAGTAGCCGACCATTTATCAAGGCTGGAAAATCGTGAGCATATGGAGGAAGGTGGACAAATTAAGGAGTCATTCCTTGAAGAGCAACTTTTTACTATTACCCAAGACCCCCTCCCCATGGTAAGCGAACTATGTGAATTATCTTGTAGGTGAGTTACTTCCTCCTGAGATTGAATTTGAATCTAGAAAGAGGGTTCTGCATGATATGAACTTCTACGACAGGGATGAGCCATTCTTGTACAAACAGTGTGCTGATCAGTTGATGAAGAATTGCATTCCAGAAAAGGAGGTGGAATTAGTGTTGTATGATTGCCATGCCTCACCTTATGGGGGTAATCATGGGGACGATAGGACAACTACAAAGGTGCTACAATCTGGGTTCTTTTGGCCATATTGTTCAAGGATGACCATGAATTTGTTAAGAAGTGTGACCAGTGTCAAAGAACAGAGACAATCACAAAGAGGCATGAGATGCCTTTGAATAACAGGAGGTAAAAAAAATTTATGCGTGGGGGATAGACTTTATTGTACCGTTACCATTGTCCAAAGGAAACAAATATATTTTTTTAGTGATTGACTCCGTGTAAAAATAGGTAGAAGTGATCGCATTTCCAACAAATGATGTCAAGGTGGTAGCCAATTTTATGAAGAAGAACATATTCTCGAGGTTTGGGACTCCACGCGCTTTGATTAGTGATGAAGGGACACATTTTTGCCATCAGTTGTTGAATAACATTCTAGCTAAATATGGAGTCCGCCATAGAGTTTCCACGGCATATCATCTGCAAATAAGTGGACAAGCTGAGGTGTCCAATAGAGAAATAAAGCAAATATTAAAGAAGACATTGAGTGTTAATATGAAGGATTGGCTGCAACTTTAGATGATTCCTTATGGGCATATAGAACTACATACAAAACATCAATTGGGGCGTCACCGTATAAGCTTGTTTATGGGAAGGCATGTCACTTGCGTGTTGAACTTGAACACAAGGCGTACTGGGCCTTTAAAAAGTTGAAGTTGCGGGCGGGAAGAGAATCTTGCAATTGAATGAGTTAGATGAGTTCAAGCTGCACTCTAATGAAAATTCTAAGCTTTACAAAGAGAAAACGAAAATATGGCATGACAAGCATATCAAGCCAAGCCACTTCGAATCGGTCCAACAAGTAGTGTTGTTCAATTCTAGGCTCAATTTGTTTCTTGGGAAGTTAAAATCGAGGTGGTCAGGTCCATTTGAGGTGGTGAGAGCCACTCCTTATGGTGCAATTGATTTGCGTGCTTTGAATGGTGAAAGAAATTTTTTAGTGAATGGGCACAAAGTCAAGAACTATTGGAGAGGAATCATTGATCTTAAGAAGACCAAAGTAGTACTAGATGATGAGTAGGCGAGGTCCTGCGTCGTGCTGTGATATCAAATCAGGCGCTTGTTGGAGGTAACCTAATTTTTACTACTTTCATAGTTTAGTTTTTAAATTTTTAGTTAGAGTAGACTAGAGTTTTATTTCCTTTGTAAACATAGAAATTACAGGTAGAATGGTGTGGGACATGTAAATTGTATATATAAAGTGCTCGGGGGATAGGGAGTTATTAAAAAAAATAAAAATAAAACAAGCATAAATTCGGAAAATCAGCACCCACGCCAGCGCCCCACGCTACCTAGGGCGCACTTTACAGTATGTTCTAGGGATGGGCGTCGGGCGGTTCAGTTCGATTCGATTTTCATGAAGTTCGGTTTGGTTTGTTCGATTTTCGGTTTTCTATTTGTTGCGTCAATAATCGAACCAAAATCAGTTCGGTTTCTTCGATATTTACTAATTCGGTTTAGTCGATTTTCGGTTCAATTCGGTCGGTTTGGTCTTGTCGTATTGAACTTTTAAATCGCACTTTTTCTACTAAAAAATATGACTAATTTCATGTTTTAGTGCAACTATAACTCGAAAACGAGATACTTATAGAGATTTTCACATTGTTGGTCATTAATAAAAAACTACTTTAATAAAGAGCATCACCCTTGATTTATTTCAAAAATGATAGATTTATTAACATTGATAACATCTTCAAGATTGTTTACGTGCAAACAGGTTTTAAAGTTAAATAATGATCTCAAATTAAGGCATCAATTATCCTTATCAATTTATTCCCAATTTTCTCTCATAAATTAATTGTCACTCATTCTCTTTCATCATAACAATATCCTTACCATTGTACATTTTATTAATCAAAAATTCGGTAGGATTGGAAGAAGTGTAATTATAGGATTATAATTCAATTTTTTTTTTTTAAAAACCAGATATATACTCACAAATAAACGTGTAAGGTATCAAATTATACATTTAATATTATATACCAGCAATTTTTGTAAAAAAACTATATAAATAAATATAGATGTGTATACATTATACCACCATTATATTATTTACATAACCAAATATGCTAATTAGTTATGCAATATTCTAGAATTATTCCAAAAAATACCAGCAATATTTATTTGTGGGACTTTGTTTTGGGCTTCAAATTTTATAATGTGAATATGTGAAAAAGTTGGCCTAGACAACTTAAGAGGATCCCAGAGTCTAGGACCCATATTAGAAAATTTTGGTTTTTTGGTTTAACCGAAAACCAAGTTGCAAAACTGATCATCGAACCGAGCACCGAAATTAAAGAAACAAAAACCGCAAACCGACCAAATAAGACAAAAAACCAAAACCGAATGAACCGAAGTTTACGGTTCGGTCGGTATTATGTCCACTCCTAGTATGTTCGAGGTCCCCAGCGCCAGGCCTAGCGTGGAGTGCTGTGTTGGGGGTCAGGTATTATGTCCACTTAAGACCCATACCCATAAAATCCGACCCATATACCCATATACACTCACATTCTAACCCATACCCAATCACCCAACCCATCTCCACTAAAACAAAAATAAATTTCACACAACTCTAACCCTTCCCCCTTTCACCCCCCCCTCTCTCTCTCTCTCTCTCTCTCTTTCTCTCTCTCTCTCTCTTCCACGACCCCTCTTCCCCTTCTCTCTCAAGTTTTTCAAGCCTTCTCTTGCTCTCATCCTAAATCTTACAGATATTTTTCTCTTCTTCCTCTTTTTCTTTTATTTGATATATTATAATCCCCCTTCAAAACGCCCCAATCTCCAAATTCTCCCCTAAGTACTTCTTAGAACTTTTCTATGGTGGGTGGGCCTAATGAGAACGAAATTGGGTGTGACAAATTTGTTATGGTGTTGTATACAGAGTAGTAAACTAGAATTCCTTTTACTTTGTTGAAATTTGGGAGGACCACCATGTTCTAACATTGTTGAACTAAAGTGCACACACTTCATGCCCACAATGTGTTTGCTAAAATGTTTGAATGAGAACTTTTTGCATCGGTGAAGTCTGAGTAATCGAGTGTAGTTGTATGGATATCGGAATAAGTGTAAGGTTTTTGTGTATGGTTTTACATAATTCGGAGCTTGGTTTTAATGTGCACTTGTTGCTCGCACCATGTATCTTGTATTATGTAGGTTGTAGCACTTAGTAGAATTAGCTAATGTAGTGTAGTAGTTGTAGAGGTTAATGATCATGTGTCACTTGCTTGCATCAAGCCTAAATCACTTCGCCATTATCGACCACTTGATTTGTGTGACATAGCTCGTGAGCTATAATTGTGCGGCATGGGGAAGTCTTGAGTACCCATTGCTTTGTGGTACAAAACTTGTGCATTTTAAACCACGATTCTGAGTATAGTACATTGAGCCTTCAGTTTTAAGTGTGGGGTCATCTTTGACTCCCACGATAACCTTAGGTATATTTCTTGATTCATTCTCACATTCATGTTTATTTTTGTGTTGTAGATTGCTATGGCTCGTGATAGTGCAAACAAGGGCAAGGGAGTAGGGAAGTCCTCAACCATTGCGCCTAAAAATTGCAAGCAAATGGAAGGATCATCTAGGCAAGCTAAAGAGAAACAAGTTGCCGATGGATCACAACAGGTACCATTGCAATCAAGGCCTTGTTTGAAACTAGTTCGTGATGATGCCATCGCATGGCATAGGGACTTCGTTCCATATGGGTGGCACATCTCCGAGATGGGTATTAATGTGAAAACTTTGGAAAGTAACTTCCCAGACGTGCTTGCCCAATTGCGATAACTGAAAATGGATAAACTCCTAGAACACCCCGGCCATGCAAATTTGAGCATGGTGTGAAAATTGTATGCCGATTGGAATGGGACTTGTTCATGTCATGGGTCCACGGAAAGGACATACCACTAGATAGGCGGTCCTTACGTGAATTTTTGGGAGTTGAGAGCTATAACCCGCAGAGGCTACAAATTTGTTAAAAGACCAAGCTACACGGCGATACGTCACACTCTTTGTGGCATAGATTCAAAAGTGGATGAGAACTAAGGTCGATGCCCATCTTAGATGCTCCGCTTCGATTTCAACAAGACCGTCAAAGTGTGGCAAAATTTTTTGTACAGGCCCGTCTCATGCCAGTTGAACACAATAGTGAATGTGCTAGAGCTCGAGTGTGCATGATATTCTTTTTGATGACTAGGAGACCATAAATGTGGGTGAGATCATGACAGGGGAGATGGACCACACACGATTTGGGCGGCAGATCAAGAGATTCTTCTTTGGCAACGTTATCACGCAGTAAATGTTGTCCCGGGTGGTGCCTGAATACCCCAAGCATGACGTGGTTGTGGAGGGTCCTAAGGGGTTGATGTACATCACATCTTTGTTGGAGACCACGTCTAAGCTTACCCAGGCAGCACGAACGAAAGAGACGAAAACTTCAACATGTATCTCTATAACTCTTTAAATGTGATCATGAGCAGGATGAGTGTATCAGACGAGGACCGTATGCATTTACGCTATGATTTGTATAGTTCTTCCAAAGAGATCCTGGGGATTGCACCTGGCAGTCCTGTTCACCCGTCATAGGATGAGAACACTTACAAAGGCTCTGACACTGAGGATGAGATTGGTGATGAATTCATGGCGTCCATGGATTTGGTGCCCCTGGGAGCTGATGATGATGATGAGCCCGCAGTTACGGTTGGCGGGTATGCTAAGGAGGAGGAATTCGACTAGCAGTAAGATTTCTTTTCACCCTACTTCGCTTTACATTTTTACATGCATTGGGGACTATGCATGTGCCAAGTGTGGGTTGGAAGAACTACTTCTTGTGATGTACATTGTATAAATGTTCTTTTTATTAATTTTAACTTAGTCTAGTTTTAGAAAGAAAGAAAGAAGGAGTACATATATATATATATATATATATATATATATATATATATATATATATACACACAAAAAAAAGTAGGAAAAAATCATAAAAAGCTCGAACTTTTCCCGACGATGGATCTTTTGGACATTTTTCTTGAGGGATTAAAGTCCGATACAAAACACCAATTTTTTTTTACGATAGTTAGGTACTATCTTTGGTTTTTCTTTGGGCACCAGTTCTTTTCCAAAGGTGTAGCTTGAACCGGGTACTTTATTTTTTAGGAGTAGGTTAGGAAGAAACTGAGTTGCTCTGAGGTATCTATTGACGTGTTTGGTGCTGGCACATTAGGTTATGGAATGCGCTTTCTCTTCCCATACATTTGATTTGACTTGTGATGCCTGAGTAAAATAAATAACCTACTCTGTGCCGATTTTTCTCAGTTGATCGACTTGTATGCCACTGATCACGCTCAACTATGTCTAATAAAAGACTAAGCGGGCGTTGCAATTATAATCTGGGGTATTATGCCCAGAGTCGATCCCACAGGGAGTTTACGTATCAATTAATTCGTCAGAATACGCAAATTTTACTCAATAAATTCTCCTNTGTAAATAATGATAATAAAGGTCTAAGGTTTGGTTTCCCCCGTTGGTGAATTCTTTCTCGGATATTTCTTATAGTTTAATTAATCGTCTCTATCAATCATGAACACTCTATCTACCATAAATCTCTCTCAAGTAATTATGATAATTTATTAGACGCACTCTCTCAAGTTACGCTAGTTAGATTGCAATATAGTTCACTTTAGATTGCACCCGAGGTATTGTTATCTCTAATACAACCTCTAAACCCTCGGTTATGACTTTCGTCTATACTCCGGGAGTGGTG
>ML301951.1:0-21274 GCA_005239505.1 Nicotiana paniculata | reverse complement strand
AGATCTTCATTTAGTTTATGAGTCATCACTTCTGGTGGGATGACTGTCATATCTGAGTGGGACAACGCAAAGCAGTCTGCATTAGCCTTTAAATAATCATTAACTTACCTCTTCGAGCGAGGCCTAGCCTCGTGCCTATATACATTTTCTTCTCAAGCTTTTGTTCAGATAATGGAACAGATTCGAGATCCTCCGTAGTTATTTTTATGTGCTCATCTTCCTCTGGTTCATGAATGGCGTCCGATCTGGAATCTGCATCTGTGTGGTATAGTACACCTTCCGTGGTAACTNATCACCCCCTCAGCATAAGTGCTAAGCTCAATTTCTCCTTTTGTTATAACCGCAGAGTTATCAAACCCTGATATGGCTCGTGCCCTTGGGATTACTTGATTCCCTAGTAGCATTTCTTCCATAACTCTTAGCGAAATGATGTTGACTGAACTGCCTGGATCAATCAACACTCTTTTTACGTTAGTGTCATGAATAAGTAAAGATATTACCAGAGCATCGTTGTGCGGAAGCATTAATCCATCGAATCTGCATCATCAAAGGTTATATCGTCTTCTCCAATATTTTCACGAGCCCGTTTCACATGTGTAGTTGTGAACTTTGTGGTTGTTTTGCAGATCACTCCATTTACTTTTTCACCTTCGTGTATCACGTTTACGGTTCATTTTGGAGAAGGAGGCTTTGGGGGCTCCTGTTTGTTCCTCATATATGCTTATTTACCTTTATCACTAAACAATTCTATTAAATAGCCCTATTTCAATAAATTTTCTACTTCACCTTGTAAAAATCTGCAATCCGCAATTTTGTGCCCATGATCGTAAATTCACACCAGTCATCTGGGTTCCANGGGAATTCTCTTAGACTTTCCTTAATCCGTCTCGTGGCTTCTGAGCTTTTATCGTTTAGGTTGCTTGCAAATGCCATGGCTTCCCAATTATCAGGCACCCTGGGTAACTACATTCTTTCTCGTTAAAACTTGTCTACAAACTCACGGAGTAGTTCCATGTCTCTTTGTTTTATTTTGAATATGTCTTCCATTCTCTTTTCAAATTTTTGTGCACCAAAGTGTGCTTTTATAAACGAATCTGCTAGCTCAACAAAAGAGTCAATAGAATTTTCAGGGAGAAGAGAATATCAGGTTAGGGCCCCTTTAGTAAGTGTTTCCCCAATTTTTTTGACAAGGACTGATTCAATCTCTTGTTTTGTTAAGTCGTTGACTTTTACTCCAGTAGTGAAAGCGGTCATATGGTCACGTGGGTCAGTTGTTCCATCATATTTGGGAACGTCAGGCATTTTAAACTTCTTGGGTATAGGCAAGGGTGCCGCACTTGGCTTCCAAGGTTGTTGAGAATATCTATCAACATCAATGCCTTTGATGATAGGTGGTACTCCAGGAATTTGTTCGATGCGATCGTTCTGCTCCTTCATCTGTTTCTGCATGGTTAGCAGTAAATTTTGTAATTCTGAGTTATTAGATATACCTGGTCTCGTTTCGAGAGATTCATTAGGAGTATCTCCTCTTCCTGAGTTTGCCAACCCAGATTGAGGATTTTCCATGGTGATGGTGTTATTGGGGGGTGGCGTCGGCGGTGTAGGTAACGCTGCCGGTAATACTCTCGCAAATTCTTGCAAAGATTGGCTCTCATACTCTGAAATCATTTGCTTTACACGATCTTGTTCCACAGTTTGATCATTATCACCATTGTTGTTATTGGATCTTTCTGGGGATTGTTCCCTTGAACCACGTGGGGTTCCTGAAGGCGATGGAACTGAGGTTCCACTCCTTTACTGGTTGTTGTCGTTGGAGTTTGACATAGTTCAGAGGATATCACTTGAAAAGCAAACAAAGATTATCAGACTCCCGGTAACGGAACCAATTTGATTAACCAAAGAATTAGACCCTTTGACTAAAGCTATTTTTAATATGAACACGGGTTACTGATAATCAAGGAAATAGAGAAAAATGAATAACAGACAATATTACAGAAATATAGAAAAGCGAAGTCAATTATATTAGAGAATCAGATGCCTTTACAAGTTGTATTCCCCTCCCTATATAAGAGATTCTTATAACATACAAATCTTGCTATGGTTGCTCATTAATGAATAATTATGACATTAATGAGGCGTTACAAAGGATAACGGCAGTTGGGGTACAGTTATATAACGTTCGAGTAATCAATTATGGGTCTTTGAATCTGCCCGTAGCTTTGTCTAGATTCATTCTGACCGTGCCTCTCCCCTGTTTCGATCAGGTTGAGTTTTTCGTGGCTGATAAGCTTGAGGGTTTACTGAATCGTGCCTCTTTGTTTCGTACCTCTTCAAAGAATCACATCCAGCTGTCGCGTTTTCCTGTGTCCACGTGACTGGCTGAGTTGTCAAAAGCTGGCTTACGTGTGAAACTCTTTTTTACCAATAAAATAATACTTAGAACTGTGAGCCTCATCAAGGATCAATTCACGAAGGCCATCAACATTTGGCACACATATACGACCCTGCATCCTCAAAACATCGTCATCTCCAACTGTAACTTTCTTGGCACCACCGTGCCGAACTGTGTCCCTAAGGACCATCAAATGCGGGTGATCATCTTGCCGATCTCTGATAGGATCGAATAAGGAAAATCGAGCAACTGTACAAGCTAGAACATGGTTGGGCGAAATATCCAACCTCACGAACTGATTAGCCAACGTCTGAATGTCTGAAGCTAATTGTCTCTCACTAACTGGAATACATGCAAGGCTGCCCATACTTACTGCTTTTCTACTCAATGCATCGGCCACCACATTGGACTTTCCCGGATGATAGAATATAGTGACATCATAATCTTTCAATAACTCTAACCATCTCCTCTGTCTCAAATTAAGGATCCTTTTGATTGAACAAGTACTGGAGGCTACGATGATCCGTGTAAACCTCACATGGCACGCCATAAAGATAGTGCCTTCATATTTTCAACGCATGAACAATGGCTGCCAACTCTAAGTCATGAATAGGATAATTCTTCTCATGAATCTTTAACTGTCGTTACGCATATGCTATCACCCTGCCATCCTTAATCAATACTGCTCCAAGCCCAACACGGGAAGCATCACAATATACCGTGAAAGGTCTTGAACCTGATGGTAACACCAATACCGGTGCTGAAGTCAAGGCTGTCTTGAGCTTCTGAAAGCTCGCCTCACACTTATCCGACCATTTAAATGGGGCACCCTTCTAAGTAAATATCGTCATCGGGGCTGCTACAGACGAGAACCCCTCCACAAAACAACGGTAGTATCCCGCCAAACCCAAGAAGCTCCTGATTTCCGTGGCTGAAGTGGGTCTAGGCCAGTTCTTGACTGCCTCTATCTTCTTAGAATCTACCTGAATACCATCTGCCGATACGTTGTGACCCAAGAAAGCTACTAAATCTAACCAGAATTCACACTTTGAAAATTTTGCATACAACTGATTGTCCCTCAAAGTCCGGAGTGCTATACGGAGGTGTTGTTCATGCTCCTCCCGATTGCGGGAGTATATAAGAATATCATCAATGAACACAATTACGAAGGAATCCAGATAAGGCTTGAAGACTCGATTCATCAAATCCATAAAGGTTGTTGGGGCATTAGTCAAGCCAAACAACATCACCAAAAATTCATAGTGCCCATACCTTGTCCGAAAGGCTGTTTTGGGAACATTGGACGCCCTAATCTTCAACTGATGGTAGCCCGATCTCAGATCAATTTTCGAAAACACACTGGCACCCTGAAGCTGATCAAATAAATCATGAATTCTCGGCAATTGATACTTATTTTTAATATTAACTTTAGTCAACTGCCGGTAATCTATACACATTCTCATCGATCCATCCTTCTTCTTTACAAACAAAATCGGTGCACCCCAGGGTGAGACACTAGGCCTGACGAAACCTTTATTAAGCAGGTCTTGCAACTGATCTTTCAATTCTTCAATTCTAGTGGGGCCATCTGCTATGGAGGAATGGAAATGGGCTGAGTGCCCGGAGCAACATCAACACAAAAATCGATATCTTTGTCGGGTGGCATCCCCGACAGGTCTGCAGGAAACACTTCGGGAAATTCCGAACAATGTGCACTGACTTTATTGAAGAAATCTCGGCATCAGAATCAAGGATATGAGCCAAATAAGCCAAACATCCTTTCTCAACCATGCGACGAGCCTTGGCATAAGAAATCACTCTGCTGGGAGAATGATCAGGAGTCCCTTTCCATTCTAACTGAGGCAATCCCGGAAAAGTTAAAGTAACTGTCTTGGCGTGACAGTCCAAGCATAATAAGGTGACAACCAATCCATGGCCAATATAACATCAAAATCGACCATGTCAAGAAGCAACAGGTATACACTAGTTTCAAGACCCTCAATAATGAATACGCACAAACGATATACACGATCTACAACAATATCCTCCACTGTAGGCGTAGACACATAAACAGGGACACTCAAAGAATCGCGGGGCACAACCAAATACGAGGCAAAGTAGGTTGAAACATAAGAATAAGTAGACCCCGGATCAAACAAAACTGAGGCATTTCTATGCAAACTGAAATGATACCTATAATGACAGCATCAGAGGACTCTGCCTCGGCTCTAGCTGGAAATGCATATAATCGGGGCTGGGCTCCACCACCCTGAACCATGTCTTTGGGAGGACCTCTGATGAGCGGACATCAGCCTCTAGCGGGCTGGCCTCCACCTCTAACAACCTTTCCTCTACCTCTGGCTACCTGACCCCTACCCCTGGCTGGCTGAGCAGGCGGTGCTGGAACTATAGCACGGGAATTCTGATACTGAGAATTATCTACGCGCGAGGACAATATCTGGCAATGTTCCTTGGGTCGCCACAAGTGTAACAAGACCTCGGATGCTGAGACTGCTGGCTGGCAAACTGACCCAATCGACCAGTATAACCACCCTGAACACTCTGGAGAGAGGGGCACTGATAGGAGCCGATGGTTCACTGTAGATTGGCTGAGTAGAAGGAGGCATATAAGAATCGTGACCACCTGAGGTACCATGTGAAGCCTGAAGTGCTGAATGGAATGGCCTGGAAGAATGTCCTCTGTTGAAACTAACCCCGCCTCCAAATGAGGCACCACTTAAACCACCGGAATGGCGAGGCCTTTTGTTTGATACCTGACCTCCCATCCCAAGAAACGACTCAATCCTCCTGCCACATTAGCCGCATCCTGAAAAGAAATCTCGGTCCCTATATCCTTATCCATCTGCAACCTGATGGGCTGATCAAGGCCCTCAATAAATCATCTGACCCTCTCTCTCTCTCTCTGTAGGAAACAAAAGAATAGCATGTCTAGCCAAATCCACAAAACGATTCTCATACTGGGTCACAGTCATGCTACACTGCTGAAGTCGCTCAAACTGATGACGCTTCTCATCTCGAGTAGTAACAGGAAAAAACTTCTCCAAAAAGATATGAGAAAACCGATCCCAAGTCAAAGCAGGCGACCCAACTAGTCTAGTCAACAAACAATACCTCCACCATTTCTTGGCAAAACCAGTCATCTGAAATGCAGCGAAGTCGACCCCATTGGTCTCCAAAATACCCATAGTACAAAGAACCTCATGACAACTGTCCATATATTCCTGAGGATCCTTTGAAGTCTCACCACTGAAATGAATAGGGAATAACTTAATGAACCTGTCCAACCTCCACAAAGAATCGGTAGACATAGATGTCCCATCAACTGGCGGCGCTGGAGCAACTAGCTGAATTACCCCAACTAGATTGGCTGTTGGGGTCTGAATCTAGGGAGTAGTCTAAACAGGAGTGTGGAACCCTCCTCCAGCCTGAGATGCGGCTGTTGCAACAGGGAATGTGCCAGTATGGGATACACTCTCCATAATGCCCACTAAACGGACCAAAACGTCCTGAAATACCAGGGTAGCAATAAACCCCTCTAGAACCTGAGCTGGAACGGTCTGGGGTGGAGCCCCCCATCAATCTCAATCTGGGGCTCCGCAGCTGGGGCTGCAGTATGTGCAACGGGCCGAGTCTTGCCCCTGCCTTGGCCTCTGACGTGGCCTCGGCCTCTGCCCCTAGTAGGAGCTGCTGCTGCTGGAAGACCGGATTGTTGGTTAGCGGAAGAAGAAGCACGTGTTCTCGCCATCTACGAGAGAATAGAAGAGTTCAATCAGTATTTGAGATACCAAGAATCGCACGACGGAGTAGAAATAAGAATGAGTTTGTTCCTAACTTCATAGCCTCTGAGAGATAAGTACAGACGTCTCCGTACCGACCCCTCCGACTCTATCAAGCTTGTTGGTGAATTGTGAGACCCATGCAACCTAATGCTCTGATATCAACTTGTCACGGCTCAAATTCCCAACCTTAGGGGCCGTGATGGCGCCTAACACCACACTTTCTTGGCAAGCCAATGTTAGAACTTGATTATCCATTTTTCCTTTGAATATTTACTTAACACAATAAGACAATCTAAAAATAGACTACATCTAAAAGTTTCCAATGCATGCCTTCACAAAAAAAAATGAATGAATAAACTGAGCCATGAACTAAATATATAAATATGACGCTACCCCAGGGTCTGGTGTCACAATTCACGAACTACTAAGAATACTACAAATAATGGGCTCAAAGAAATAATGTATCAATTTTGAGTGTAATAAAACAGTCTCTATTGAACTAAGAGAAGACTCCAAGAATCTGTGAACGCCAGCAGATCTACCTCGTGTCTCCGAATGATGATATCGGCTACTAAGATCTCCTAACACTGGCCGGTACTTGGATCTGCACAAAAGAGTGCAGAGTGTAGTATCAGTACAACCGACCCCATGTAATGAGTAAGTGCCGAGCCTAACCTCGACGAAGTAGTGACGAGGCTAGCACAAGACACCACATAAAACCTGGACATTGAAATCATGCTAACAGGAAATAATAGCAATTAAAGAATGTAAACAACAATTAATAGGAAGGGAGCATGCTATAGGGAATTTTCAACATACGGAATGAGGAAAACAATAAGGCAAACACAGATAGTGATCAACAATAATTTTAGAAATTAAAGATAGAAAGTAAACTTGCACGACATCACCTTTCGTGCTTTTACTCTCAGCCTCACCAAATAATAAATAGAATACACGGCATCACCCTCCGTGCTTTTACTCTCATCCTCACCAGATTATAATTTAGAATAGCATGGCATCACCCTTTGTGCTTTACTCTCTTCCTCACCTTATCAATAAATCATGCACGGCATCACCCTCCGTGCTTTTCACTCTTCCTCACAATATAATTAAGTCACGCACGGCATCACCCATCATGCTTTACACTCTTCCTCACAATCTCATCAAATCATCAACAACATAAAATGGGATTTCACGAGAAACAGTATTTCATCATAATTTCTATCACCATTTAATATTTCGATCTCAACTCAATGTTCTCAAAGGAATTTCACAACAGCAATAATCACAGATGATAGGCTTTAAAACAACCAGAATAACAAGAAATAGCATTTACTCGCATGGTATGACCTGACCACAACGTATAGGTACTCGTCACTTCACCTATACTTTGGATTTAACAAACAAACAGGTAACAAGTAGTCATACAATACATATTCCCTCAAGCTGAGGTAAGACACAACACTTACCTCAATTCAGTAGGCCACTCACTTCTCAATTACCGCTTTTTCTTTCGAATTCACCTCCAACACACTCGAATCTAATCATAATTAGTTTAATATCATTAATTAATGCTAAAGGAACCAACTTTACTGAAATATGGTTTTCCTAAGTTTTCTCAAAAAATTTAAAACCCGACCCCGGGCCCGCTTGGTCCAAACTCGGGGTTCGAACCAAATTCCATTTACCTATTCACCCCGAGCCCGAATATGCAATTAGTTTCGAAATCTGACCCCAATTCGAGGTCAAAATTTAATTTTTACAAAATTCCCTAATTCTACCAAAACCCTCGATTTTTAGCATGAAAATTTTTGATTTTGGATTGAAAAGTGATGAAAATCATTGGGTAATTGAAAGAGATAAGTTTAGAACTGATTACCAACACTTTGGGGATGAACTTTGATGAAGAAAATCGTCTTTAGGTCTTCTTAGTTCGAAAATATGGAGGAAATAGGGCTGGGGTTCTAATTAAGTGAACCCATTGCCCGACCCTCGCACCTGCGATAATCGCACGTGCGGAAGGCTTCCACTTCTGCGGAAATGGACTGGGTCTTGGGGGGCCGCACCTGCGGAAGGTTCTCCGCTTCTGAGGAGGAAATCCCGCATCTGCGGAAGAAGGGGACCTGTGCTTGGGTCGCACTTGCGGGCTCCCGCTCGCATCTGCGAGCTCGCACCTGCGGGCACACCAGAACTTGTGCACCAGTTGAGTTTTCCTAAGTCCAAACATTCCGTAACCTATCCGAAACTCACCTGAGTCCTCGGGGCTCTAAACCAAACATGCACGCAAGTCTAAAAATATCATACGGACTTGCTTGTGCAATCAAATCATGAAAATAACATTTAAAACCATGGATTTAACCTCAAAACTCATCATTTTTCTCAAGAACGCTCAACTTTCACTATTTCTCAACCGGACGTCTGAATCACGTCAAAGCAACTCCGATTCTTACCAAATTTCACAGACATGATGTAAACATCATAAGAAACCTGTATCAAGCTACGGAACCAAAATATGGACCCGATACCAACGGTTTCATACATTAATTTATTTCTTTATTTCATTAAAAATCCAGCAAAACAATTTCTTTCAAAAATTGATTTCTAAGGCTAGGGACCTTGGAATTCAGTTCCAGGCATATGCCCAGGTCCCATATTTTACTGCGGACCTCCGGGGATTGTCGGAACACAGATCCGGGTCCCTTTACTCAAAATGTTGACTCAAGTCAACTAAAACCAAACTCTAAATTCTAAAAATTATTATTTCTCATATTTTCACATAAAAGCTTTCCGGTTTCACGTCCGGACTGTGCACGCAAATTGAGGTAATTAAAATTAATATTTCTATAGCTAATAAGCTAGAACGAAGTCTTAATTCATAAAATGACCCCTTGCGTCATCACAGCTAACGTGCAACGTACGTTCATATAGACTAGTATCTATCTATATTATATTAAAAGCACGAAGGTCCTTAGCAAAATTTCGTTCGTCTTTTGCCCTTTAAAATAGAGTTACATTTTACAAAATAGTAATTTTAGTTATTTTTCTAATATGTAGGAATACTCATTTAATTATTTTTTTAATATGTAGGAATACTCATTTAATTATTTTTCTAATATGTAGGAATACTCATTTAATTATTTTTCTAATATTTAGGACTACAAAATCAACCAAATTTTATATATTACATTCTTCCTTATTGGGATTACGTAGAAAAAATTAATATTTAGAACTTCAAAAATATTAACATTTTATTTTATATAAAATTTTACACTTAAATGATATATAAAAGGCAATAATAAGAAAGAATTAAAAACACTAACCAAATAGGACGTAACCACTTGGTATTTATAAGTTTACCCCTTTCAACAAATACAAAGAATTCAATCAAAAAGGAGAGAGGACGTATGACGCACTTGGAAGATGACAGAGAACTTTTTTATGGTTTGATTTAGGTGAAACTCTTTTATATACTAAAATACTTTAAAATATATAAAACTATTTCCCACTAATTTGATTTTCTTACAATTTGATAAAAAAAATATATTCGTTAAAATATAATTATAATCCAATATTTAAAATTTAGTATGGGTTAATATTAAGAATTTAAATCAATAAAATATAATTTATATCTTTTATTGCTGAAAATAAATAATTAAATATTTGGAATAGCTAATAGTTATTGCATTATTTTTTAAATTCATCATACAAGTAAAAGTACCTTCAGGTGTCAAAAATCTTGGCTTAAATAGATATTTCAATATAAAAGACCATTGCTGATAAAAGAAATTAGAAAATAAAGTTGAATCAATTATAATATAGTATTAAAAATTAATTTGGTTAAAATTTGAAATAGAATAAATAAGAATAAAATAATAAGTATTAAAAATAAGTTGACATTTATTATTATTTTTATTTTTCATCTATTCCAATAAATGACTCTCTATAGTTTTTTGTATACGTAATAAGTTATTAGTTGTAAAATACGCATTCAGTATTAGTCATTTTAGACCTTACATTGTTACTTAATTATTCATTTTTTTCCTAGAAACTATATGACTTAGTCGTTCATTCCAATAGCTCTAAAAGAAATATATAAATTTTTTAATTATTGTTAATTTGATGACTGTTTGAAGAATTATAATAAAAATATATAAAGGTTTCGATCATGTTATATTTAATATTATGTCACAAAAATGACTATAATTTTTGTAAGTTTACTCCAAAGGATATGCCCTTCAAATTAATATAAAATATATGTGCTCAAACTTTTTACGTGTGAACCAATTTTTTCGAAAAACTATATGACGACCCTCTTTATTCCAAAACTGTAAAAAAATTCATAATTATTTTTATTGATGGCCTCTTGAAGAATCATAATAAAAATATATAATAAATATCATAATTTAATTACCAAAAAAAGATATTTCAATCATTTTAGATTCAATATCATGTTACAGGAATTACTACATTTTCGTAAGATTTTTTCAAAAGATACGCCATTCAAGTTAAGAAGAAATACGTGTTCTCCAATCGAAATGTGTATCGATCATTTTACCTTTTAAAAATAAATTTTAGAATTATTATAAAACTAATTATTTTCAAATATAAAGACAAATAGAGTTAATCAATATTAGAATTATTTAAATACTAATTCCACTGGAATAATGATATATCGAAACTAAATATAGTCTTTCAAATATAATTCTGAGTCATTTTCCAGTATATTTTACTAGCTTACTTTGGTATTCTTTTTGAATGTCTTTTCTCATTTTCAGGGCACTTTGATTTTGTGTTCATCTGAAATTCATTGATTATTAGTTGTTTGCTATATGTGAAATTCCATCCATTATTTATATTTTCAATGACTATGTGTACTACTGAAACTGAAAAGGAAGCATGCTAACTTTATTTATTAAAAAAGTGGCATAAATTGTAAGTTGAATTATTAACTGATGATTGAGGATTTCTATGAGACGTTTTTTTTCTTAATTGAGTTAGTTATACGTACAATGTCAATATTAATGACTATTGTCAGGAACTTATACTTTTATTTCATAAACTCAAACACTCACTGAGATAGGATATGTGCGTGCGTACCTTGTATAATTTTTTTATTATATTGAACGTAAAATTCTTATTGGATAAAAATTATAATCACAATTAAATATTTAAAACTTGGGATGAGCTATTATTAAGATTTGAATCATCAACAAAAAAATCTCTTTAACGTTAAGAACAATCCTAATTAACCAAAAGAGTCTTTGATTTAACTAATTTGTGAAAAATCCAAGAAATACTTTTCGATATTTATAATAAAATAAATTATAATATAGTAGTGTCATACCTCTTTTTTCCCGAGGGGGATAGGAAGTTTTTCCAATTACAATGATATTAATCGAAATGGGATTATTTAATTAGAGTCTCCACTTGGAATGATTATGGAGTCCCAAGTCACCGGTTTATTTTAGAATCCCAAATTGAGGAAAATGACTCTATTTTTGGTCTGCGAACATAGAAGACCGAGTAAGGAATTCTGTTAACCCAAGAGAACGTGTTAGGCATTCTTGAGTTCTGTGATTTTAGCACGGTTGCTTTGCATGTACCTTTGCTTGATTTTTTATATAAAACAAATTGTATTTTTGTTCGTATAAGCAAAAATTGTGAATAAGAAAATCAGAATTTTCTCGGTTCACATTGTTTCATATTATCTTTAGTTGATCATTTCTTTTGGTATAGTTTATTTGTATATCTATGATCTGTGATTTTTCTTCGAATGAAATGGAAAGAAAGATTGTGGGGAAGGGATGAAAATGGGAGTGGAATGGTGAGGTGGCAATGAAATGTGAAATAGGGAGACAGTTAACGGAGGAAGGGTAGATTGTACCACTTTTATGATGTAAGAGATATATTTAGACTGATAGTATAATGTTAGGCGTATTTTTGGACTGATGGTATAACGGAGAGCAATATTAAACCTTTTTCACTAGTATAAGGGCATTGTCGTCCGAGTTATTTGGATACGATCCAAAATTCGTTAACGGTCGTGATAGCGTCGGACACCACTGTCAGGCAAACCAACACTAAACAGTTAATTTAATTCGCTTTTTAATGTTTTGGAAATCATAAATTTCCTTCAATTTAACTAGTAAAAGATGAACTTTAAAAAGTAATGATGATGTTTTCCAATTTCAATACTGAATATTCCCTAATTATTCCAGAACCCGGTGTCACAAGTGCATGAGCATTTACTAGGAAGTAAAACAAAATACAATAACTGTTCGGAATACAAAATTTGGACAGAAAAGAAAATACAAGACTCTGAAGGAGACTCTGCTGGCTGCGGATCGTCTCATAAGATGCAGCTCACCTAAGCCCCTTTATATACCACGTTGTTGCGCCCACAAGGCCACTAGTCATACATGTGCATGTACAACAAAATGTACAGCAAGTGTAGTATGAATACAAAAATAACACGTACCCAGTAAGTATCCCGCCTAACCTCAAAGAGGTAGTGACGAGGGGTCGACTTCGACACTTACTAAGGGCCAACGATATAATAATCTGAATAATTAAGCATGATATACAACAATAAGGCTCATAACAAGAAATAACGGAACAAGTCTTTACCATATTTAAGAGCCTAAATTATTTCCTTCTTTTAAAGCATATAATCACATAAATACCACCGAGGACGTTCGGCCCGATCCAACATAAATATAAATTGTGCACTGTCGAGGATCGAACGACGCGAATCATAGATGCATCTATTACCCCGCTCGCGAATAATATATGCGACGCGATCAAATATAAATTTAAAAGAATTACCCCGCTCGCGAATCATACATGTGACGCCGTTACACATAGATTTCTTAAGCTATTATAATATTCTTCCATTCTTTTCAAAATATAAAATTTCAATGAAAACTTTTAAGATCTCAATTTAACTCAATTTCGACTCCTTTCAAAACATTTAATAAGCAAACTCAATCCTGCTCTTTTTCAAGTCAAACAACAAACATAAATCAATAAAAATATCAACAAGGCATGATGTAAGCCTAAAACTACCCAAACATAGGCATAGCTAGTAGCTACGTACGGACTCTCGTCACATCGTGCGTATGTAGCCCCCACAAAATAGACGCACATAGTAATTTAATTCACCTATGGGGTTAATTCTCTCTTACAAGGTTAGAAAGGAGACTTACCTCGCTGCGGAGTTTCATAGCTAGCTCCCAAGCCTTTCAACAACTCGAACCGATGCTCAATTCTTCAACACTAGTAAATAAATGTGCAAATCCATGAATACATATTCTAATACTCTCTATAATCCAATTTATAACAAATTCCAATTCCGTTCTAAAAGTCGATAAAAATCACCCTCAGGCCCACGTGCCCGGATTCCAAAATTTTTTTAAGATAATCATTACCCATAACATTACGAACTCAGACATATAATTTATTCTCAATCCCATGACCAAATTCGTGGTCAAAATCAAAAATATCAAATTCTAGGCCTTCTACCAAAAACTCCACAATTTATACTAATTTTCATGTTTAAATCCTTATACAAACCATGTATTGAACTTATAATGAGTGGGAATCACTTATCTTGACATTGATGACGAAGAATGAGCTCCAAAATCGCTCCAAGACCGGCTCTCATGGAGGAAATGAAGTGAAAATGAGCCAAGTCCTTGTTTTTAAAGAACACACTGCCTAGCCCCGACCTTCGCACCTGCGGTCCAGTAGCCGCACCTGTGGCTTCGCAGGTGCGAGACACCCTTCCGCTTCTGCGAGAGGCTTTTCGCTTCTGCGCTTGCACAGATGCGGCCAAAAGCTCCGCACCTGCGGTCCTTCACTTGTCTGGCCTGCCGCTTCTGCGACTCCAATGTCGCTCCTGCGCCCTCTGCACCTGCGGCCAATCCAACCGAGGCCCCTAGGACCTCGTCCAATTACACCAACCAGTTCCAAAACACATTACGAACTTAGTCGAGCCTTGAAATCACATCAAACAACATCAAAATCACGAATCGCAACTCGATTCAAGCTTAATGAACTTTAGAACTTCAAACTTCAACATTTGATGCCGAAATCTATCAAATCACGTTCGATTGACCTCAAATTTTGCACACAAGTCATATTCGACATTATGGACCTTATCCAACTTTCTTAATCCGAGTCGGACCCCGATATCAAAAAGTTCACTTCCGGTCAAATTTCTCAAAAACCTTCAAATTTCTAACTTTCGCCAAATGACCTACGGACCTCCAAATTCATATCCGGACGCGCTCCCAATACCAAAATCACCCTACGGAGTTGTTCCCAGACTCGGAATCCCAAACAGACATCGATAACATTGTAATGCACTTCTACCCAAATTTATGAAGTTCTTCCAAAATGCTAACTTCCACAATAGGCACTGAAATGCTCCCGGGTCATCCAAAACCCGATTCGGGCATACGCCCAAGTCCGAAATCATCATATGAACCTGTTGGAACCTTCAAATTCTGATTCCTAGGTCTTTTACTCAAAAATCTAATCTTAGTCAATTCTTCCAACTTAAAACTTCTGAAATGAAAGTTTTCTTTCCAAATCAACTCCGAACTTCACGAATTTCAATTCCGACCACGCTTACAAGTCATAATACCTGAAGTGAAGCTGTTCATGGCCTGAAACCACTGAACGGCATGCTAGATATCAAAATTACCGGTCGGATCGTTATATTCTCTCCCACTTAAATATACGGTCGTCCTCGAACGTGCTAAGAACTGCTCTGGAGTTGTTTGAAATCATTGTTTAACACCTCGTGAACCTACCCGTGCTACCACAAACCAGTTGAGCACATTAGCTCGAGAAAACAAGAAAATCCTCTCTTTTACCTGGTCAATTAAGCCTTAGACCCAAATTCCAACATCTGAAATTCTCTACCTGGTTTTTTTCCAACATACGAACACCGTATCCATCACTACACTACGTACCAACACATGATTGCGTACTTGTTCTGAATCCTGAATCCACACCATGCACTGCATAATTCACCTGACCATAACAACACCCTCTGCAATAATAGTCAAAATTCCACGAATCTGATGCCCACAACACACCCCATGACACATATAAGTCATGTTCCAATTCTTGCAATACTGCCACGACGAAAGAGATGTATAGAAATTCACAACTACTGCCGAGTCAACAAATCATTGAGTTTCTCCTCCTGATAAGAACCATTACTTCATTACGAACCAAATAACGATATTTTCTCTCAAATATACTTCATGTAAATTCGATCGCACTGATCCCAGGCCCAATAAATCTCGTCTCACCCAGTACAAGCTGCTCAGACAATAAGCCACCTCAGACACTACCAAAGGCCTCATATACTGCCACAACGTGCCCACAAGCTCGAAAGTGATTCATGAGGGAACGAACTATAGAAAGAACTACTCAACCCATGTAATTAATTAAACAACCGAAAATATATTATGAACCTTCCTCAGAAAATGAGAAGCAATACACGAAATAATAGGTAGGGGATATTGTACTCAACATCACACTGTTGTAGTGTGCACCTGATCCAACCATGATACTATTGCGGCGTGCAACTAGATCCAACCATGATACCGGTGGCGGCGTGCCACCGATCCAGACAATATACCGGTGGCAGCGTGCCACCCGATCCACACATAATAATTTATAAGAAAACGCTTACCGAGCAAAATGCTCATAACTACGAAATACTCTAATATCGACCATAAACACGCGAGGTGCATAATACAAATCCTGGGGAGACAGATAGCGCCATACTCTATGAAACTCAAGCACAATCAAGGTGAAATAGATGACCTGTATCTTGAGAGCCATCCTGCTCTCATAACATCAAGAATTACCCGGAAGCTCAATACGAGTGCAAATAACCAAACCGCCTCACAAACCACATGGCACAATACCGTATTACATGAAAAAGCCAATGACGAAAAGACATCCAACGTCCGAATACTCCTCCATAACAATGCTATGCTGAAATGAACACACCCGGCCTGATATAGAGCCCATATTCATATTTAGATCTATCCACGGGCCTCAAATCGATTATGATCGTACCGCATAGAGCCAATAATCTTTCAACGGTCCACAATACCCCTCTTTTCCATGACGCACAAGAACAACCGTCAAAGTTGGGACAAACTTTCACAGTCCATAACCGAACGACTGAGCGCTCTCCAGGCATAAATTCTCACATTAGCGATAGTACCAAAATCTCCATATTTGGTTTCAAACTTTAATCAATTAAGTGACTACATGTCACACTTATACAATCTTCCCTTGGAACACGCTCCCACGACATTCCGCACCAGGTAACAAAGTCTGCACATCAATACCACCGGCCATACAATGTTGTTAAGCAAATTGAGAATCCCCAGATCAGTACACAACCTCTTACACAGGACACCGATATCAGGTGACGTGAAATACAATACCAGCTTACTCTAAACATCTGAATTCTTTCCAGCTCATCCAAGCTCGTGACCTTCTTGCCAACACCGAACCGCAACTTTGATCCTCAACTTCCAATTTCCATGCCGCTCACTGCACCTAACATGTCACTACGCAAGAGCACAAGAATTTCATCATAACTCTGGAACCACTAATAGAATAAACACTTCATCATACAGAAACCTTTCACTTAACTCATTTCAGGAGAACTGTTACAACACGCAACTGGATTCCCATAACCGCAGAAAATACAAACCTCAAGTTGTAGTCTAAACCACCATAACTCTATCGGGATCCATCTACCCATAACAGGCCATAATAATCAAATGCCTCCAAATATATTACATTACGGTGGCCATCAAGTCTCGCACGTACCACCACAACTCACCTGTATAACTTAAGACGCTGAAGGAAATGATCACTGCCACCATCATGCCAATTCAAATGCTGCTACCTGAATCAATTTCTTCTAATTTACTCTAGACTTGCCTCAGAAATAATAATAGCTCCATTCAAAATATCACGACTCAATCCGCACTCATCTTGAGCGACCCAATTCATGAGATCACATTGTCACAAAACCCACGAACCACCTCATACTCTCGTTGTGCACACATTCACATCTTCACTGGTACAGCCATCCTGATAATTCCTCTACAAATCCGAAGTTGTTTTCTTCCATCCTCCGATTTTGCACCGCATACCCAATGATAACATAAAACATCCAAAGTCTTTAGGCACTGTACTTGAACACCCTATCCGAGAAGCACCCGTCTAAATTCTTTTTCTTGTACATTACTCCCACAAGAAGCAGAAACTCTGAGTTTTCCCAAACTGAACATGAATTGATAAGGCCAGTTATAACACACATTTCCTCAAATCCTTTTCTCAAATCACCACTGATGTTCTCTTTCATTAGTCATAATAACCCACCAATATACCGATAACCATAAACCTCACAAGTAGATAACCATACAATCCAATCGTATGCGGTGGGTCTCTCCCGCTTAGCTTGAAGCCACCGATTACATAACTCTAGAATCCACCGATATTTCGTATCCCCCATTTACATGGTCTTGCACAATCAACCCGCCAAATTCCTTGAAATCCTTCTGTTAGCATTTCATGAACACTCTGAATCACTAACCACCTTTACATATTTGACCTCTTACCGGATAGCTAGTAGAATTCTTCGTAGAAGCTTCGTCAACCACGTGATCGTTGACCTGCCAACAGAGGATAACCCACCTGTGGAAATTACATGCCGACATTTTCCAATGTCGCTGCACTGGGTACAATTACTACAAACTCAGTAACCCATCCTGAGCCCGTGCTCATTTACCGGTTGTACAAGTCCGTTCACTCCTCATGGACATCAACTAAAGGCGCAACAATACATTCCAATCCAAAGTCATGTTGTATCCTTCTTCATATTAAGCAACTCCTTTCTGTCGTATCAAATCTCCCGCCGTATAATAGCCAATGTTCCAAATTGAGTCTGTAGACCTAGTCACTGTCCACCATGAATCCCAAATCACTCTAAACTTTTCTCAAGGTGTTTAGTCATCCTACCATAGAACCCATATGCTATCTGCCACTCTCCCACTTTGGTCAAACTCACTCCTTTAAGCAACTACCCAATTCCTGTTTCTTACACCTGGCCTTCTAAAAATTTAACCACAGCAAGACACCTCCCACATGTCTTTCCTCATACTTTGCGGCCTAGTTGTTTCCTTAAATAAAAATCTATCTATGTAGCACTTGAACTAATAAATTTCCACTAACTCCAAGCCTCCTAAAATATCATGTTTCTCGAGCCATCAACATTGGAAATAACTACTTGATTTTGAAATCGCTACACTCTGCTATCTCTGACAACCGTTTCTCCGGCACCATTTCACACTACCCTGCCCCGAAGGCAAATTAACGAAAACCATAACACCGGCAAACCTTAACGTGTTCGACAAGGACGATGAAACCACATCACAGATGAAAATTCCACCACGCTCAAAAATACCAAGTCTTATTACTCCATTATCCCAAACCTGAACATTCCGAGTTCGATTGCCTTTTCTCTGCTGGAAATAAAACACTGAATCTCTGAATCATGCACCGAGTAAACCTCATTTCAGTTCATTTACTGCCCCAACACATAGACAAGCCTCCTACCATAATATCAATATTGTGGGATAACAACTCGTGAGCGTCATAGCAACCTGTTCTTAGCCTCAAAGCTCTCAGAAATACAGCTACTGAGCTGAAATGACGGAATATACTTCAGCAAGGTAACGACAATAGCCCAATCAACTACGTAGGGAGAGACATCTCGCACCACATCTGTAGTACCATTACAATTCCTCAAATTATCAATTTATGACCAGCACTTCACGTCGCATAAGACTGAATGGGAAGGAAATGAGGGCATAAGCCTCAAAGCAATCAAATCGCATGATGAGGAATCAAGAAGAGAAGTGCTCCTATATAGCCTCTCGAAGATAAGTACAAACGTCTCCGTACCGATCTGATAGACTCTACTAGACTTGCTCATGACTCGTGAGACCTAAGTGAACCTAGTGCTCTAATACCATGTTGTCACGACCCAAAATCCGTTAAAGGTCGTGATGGCGCCGGACACCACTGTCAGACAAGCCAACACTAAACAATTAATTTAATTATCTTTTTAATATTTTTGAAATCATAAATTTCCTTCAATTTAACTAATAAAAGATGAACTTTACAAAATAATGATGATGTTTTCCAATTTCAAACTAAATATCCCCTAATTATCACAGAACCCGGTGTCACAAGTGCATGAGCATTTACTAGGAAGTAAAACAAAATACAATAACTGTTTGAAATATAAAATTTGGATGGAAAAGAAAATACAAGAACTCTGAAGGAAACTCTGTTGGTTGCGGATCGTCTCATAAGATGCAACTCACTTAAGTCCTTGTATCAACCACGCTGTTGCGCCCACAAGGCCACTAGTCATACATGTGCCTGTACAACAAAATGTGCAACAAGTGTAGTAGGAGTACGAAAATAATGCGTACCCAGTAAGTATCCCGCCTAACCTCGAAGAGGTAGTGATGAGGGATCGACTTCGACACTTACTAAGGGCCAACGATATAATAATCTAAAATTATAATTAAGCATGATATACAACAATAAGGCTCAGAAAAAGAAATAACTGAAAAAGTTTTTACCATATTTAAGAGCCTAAATTACTTTCTTCTTATAAAGCATATAATCACATAAATACTATCAAGGAGGTTCGTCTCGATCCAACATAAATATAAATTGAGCACTGCCGAGGGTCGAACGATGAAACATAGATGCATCTATTACCCCGCTCACTAATCATACATACGACGCGATCAAATATAAATTTAAAAAAATTACCCCGCTCGCGAATCATACATGTTGTATTGGTAAAAAAGAGTTTCACACGTAAGCCAACTCTTGACAACTCAGCCAGTTATGTGGACACAGTAAAACACGATAGCTGGATGTGATTCTTTGAAGAGGTACGGAACAGAGGCACGATTCAATAAACCCTCGAGCTCATCAGCCACAGGAAACTCAACCTGATCAAGACAGGGAAGAGACACAGTCAGTATGAATCTGGACAAAGCTACGGGCAGATTCAAGGACCCACAATTGATTACTCGTACGTTATGTAACCGTACCCCAATTACTGTTATCCTTTGTAACACACAATTAATGTCATAATTAGTCATTAATGGGCAATCATAGTAAGAGTTGTACGTTATATCAAGGAATCTCCTGTATAAGGGACGGGAATACAGCTTATAAAGGCATCTGATTCTCGAATACAATCTACTTTGCTTTTTTATTTTTCTACAATATTGTCTATTACTCATTTTTCTCTATTTCCTTGATTATCAATAACCCGTGTTCATCCTAGAAATAGCTTTAGTCAAAGGATCTAATTCTTTGGTTAAAAAATTGGTTCTGTTACCGGGAATCTGATAATCTTTGTTTGTTTTTCAAGCGATATCCTCTAAACTATGTCGAACTCCAACGACAACAACCAGCAAAGGAATGAAACCCCAGTTCCATCACCTTCAAGAACTCCACGTGGTTCAAGGGAACAATCCCCAGAAATATCCATTAACAGNTTACCTGCACCACCGACACCACCCCCCAATAATACCATCACCATGGAAAATCCTCAATCTGGGTTGGCAAACTCAGGAAGGGGAGATACTCCTAATGAATCTATCGAAGCGAGACCAGGTATATCTAATAACTCTGAATTACAAAATTTACTGCTAACCATGCAGAAACAGATGAAGGAGCATAATGATCGCATCGAACAAATTCCTGGAGTACCGCCTATTATAAAAGGCATTGATGTTGATAGGTATTCTCAACAACCTTGGAAGCCAAGTGCGGCTCCCTTGCCTATACCCAAGAAGTTTAAAATGCCTGACGTTCCAAAATATGATGGAACAATTGACCCACGTGATCATGTGACTGCTTTCACTACTAGAGTAAAAGTCAAAGACTTAACAAAACAAGAGATTGAATCAGTCCTTGTCAAAAAATTTGGGGAAACACTTAC
>ML301950.1:0-34119 GCA_005239505.1 Nicotiana paniculata | reverse complement strand
TCATGAGGAAGAAGGGCATCTCTAGAGGAGGAAACTACAACAAAGCAAAAGCTCCAGAAAGGCAAACCAACGAGGGATGCTACAAATGTGGTAAGACTGACCATCTCATCAAAAATTGTCCTCACTGGGAAGTAGAATAGAAAAAGGAGAGATATGAAAGAAGTAACAGGAAGAAGGAATTGGTCTAACCCAAGAAAACCACAACAAAGGCTATGGTTGCTACTTGGGGAGAAAGTTCAGATGACGAATCAGAAGATGGGGAGGTTGAAGATCAGGCGCTCATGGCAATTAGAGAATCTGATGAGGAATCACATGAAGAACCAGAGGTAAGTATCTCCCATCTTAAAACAAAATAAAGTTCCTATATAAGGAAAAACTCTCTGAGTTGCTACTTGATTTCATAGATGATTCCGAGGAAACAACCAAAGAGAAGGATCAACTATCTAAAGAATGTGCATTGCCAAAAGCAAAGTGCATGAACCTGGAAATCAGAGTCAGTGAATCTGAAACGAAAAACACATTCTTGTTGAACCGGGTACATCCACTTGAGACTGAGATTCTAGAACTGAAATCTGAGAACTTAAAACTGAGATTAGGATCCAGTAAAAAGGTTGTTGATCATTCTCATGTCATGTTAGAGGAAAATTTGGGAAAACTAAAATATAAAATGTATGCCAAGGATGAACAAATAAGATCACTTAAAGAAGATCTTGGCAAAGTCAAACATGAACTAGATAGAACTTGTAAATGTAATAAATCCTCTGATGCCTTGACATGGCTTCAAGAGAATCATAGTAGCAACCGGAGAGGGATTGGTTTTGGGAGTCAATTTCCTAAGTGAGATCCCAAAAGCAAGTATCTCACTCTCCCTGAAAATAAAATCTGCACCCACTGTGGTAAGATTGGCCACTACAAATATGAGTGTACTGAAAAAGAACAGGCCAGTCAAAAAAATGAGAGGTTTGTCAAAAAGAAAAACTGGCTACCAAATTGGGCCAGAAAAAATTTGATTCATCCATTCTCTCATAGAAAAGGATCCAAATTAGTTTGGGTTCTTAAAACTAACCCCTGATTTCCTTTTGTAGGTACAAGTGAAAGGAAGAAGACAAATTTGGTTCTTGGATAGTGGCTACTCTAAGCGTATGACAGGGAACAAGGAACAGTTCCTTTCACTTGAAAACCTCAAAGGAGGTAATGTCTCCTTTGGAAACGGAAAGAAAGGTGAAATTATTGGGGTCAGCAAGGAACAAGAAGACGAGGAGCTTGGACTGGTGAGAAGCAGTGATCACATTGAAGCAAATATGGAAGGTGGAACAGGTGATAGACCAGGTTCAACTACCCCAAGCAACATGACAGGGGGAATTCAACATATGCAACATGGCCCTGATCCTGCTCCACAGTAACAAGACACCATGGAATTGTCTAGGAATGAACAACTGGTACTCAAACCACACAGATATCAGAGTTCTCACCCTCTTGAGAACATCATAACATATTTGACATCCGGAATCAAAACAAGATCATCCTTGAAAAATTTGTGTGTGTTTGATGCCTTTCTATCCATGATCGAACCAAAGAACATTGGAGAAGCCCTACAAGATGTTGATTGGGTAAATGCCATGCAAGAAGAGTTGAATAAGTTTGAAAGAAGTCAAGTATGGCACTAAGTATAGCACTTGATACCCAGGCCACTAGACAGATCAGTGATTTGCACCAAGTGGATCTTCAAGAACAAGCTCGATGAGGATGGAAATGTTACAAGAAATAAGGCAAGACTAGTTGTTCAAGGGTATAGTCAAGAAGAGGGAATTGACTATGATGAGACCTTTGCCCCTGTGGCAAGACTAGAGGCAATCAGACTTCTTATAGCATTTGCGACACACATGGAATTCACTCTTCATCAGATGGATGTTAAGAGTGCCTTTCTCAATGGCTATCTGAAGGAAGATGTATTTGTCAAGTAGCCTCCAGGTTTTGAAATCCAGAAGTCACCTGACCTAATATACAAACTCGACAAGGCTCTGTATGGTCTCAAACAAGCACCAAGATCATGGTACGAACGATTATCGAAATTCCTGCTATAACATGGGTACAAACGAGGCAAAATTGACAGTACCTTATTCTTAAAGGAAAAGGGTAAGGATCTCCTGGTTGTGCAAATATACGTGTATGATATCATATTTGGGGCGACTTCTGAAAAATTGAGCAAGGAGTTTGCTATGCTTATGGGGAGTGAGTTTGAGATGAGTATGATGGGGGAGCTAAACTTCTTCTTAGGCTTGCAAATCAAGCAAAACTCAAATGGAACAATGATCCACCAACAAAAGTATGTGAAAGAATTGCTCAAGAATTTTTAAATGGAAGACTCAAAGGAAATAGACACTCCCATAGACACAGCTACAAAATTGGATGTGGATGAACCTGGTTCATCCGTTGATCAGAAGTTATGCNGATTTGTGCCTTTGGTATCCTAACCGTAGTAATTTCGACCTTGTAGGATATGCTGATGTTGATTATGCAGGTTTCCTGGTTGACAGGAAGAGTACTTCAGGCATGGCTCACTATTTGGGCTCCTGCCTTGTGTCTTGGGCCACCAAGAAACAGAATTCAGTAGCTTTGTCTACTGCTGAGGCTGAATATGTGGTTGCAGCCTGTTGATGTGCTCAGTTTCTATGGATCAAGCAACAACTCATGGACTTTGGTATACATGTAGGATGCATTCCTATTTTCTGTGACAACACTAGTGCAATAAGTATGACGAAGAACCCGGTTCATCATAAAATAACTAAGCACATAGATTTTAGACACCACTTCCTAAGGGATAACTATGAAAAAGGAATGATCTCAATCGAATTTTGTGCTACTGATCAACAAATTGCAGATATTTTTACTAAAGCACTAAGTAGGGAGCATTTTGAGAGAAACCGGCTTGAATTAGGGATGATTAAGGTCACTTAATTAAAAAAAACGACGGAAAAATGAAAAAAATTTGGCTAGAAAATCAGAAATTTGTGTAAATAATCAGATTAAGAATTTCTCAGTCTCATACTGTAAAAAGTATACTCTTATGCCATGTTTTGATATGACTCACTGATCACAAATGAAATTTTTTCTATCTTTGCAAATTGAGACTTGATCAAGAGGATTCTGAAATGATGAACCTGGTTCATCGTGCTAGTTCATCTGAAAGGCGAGGTATGTGTTCTACACTCTGCACACTTTGAAATACTAATAATTAAAGCATGAGCAGAACTCTGCCCAAACTCAAAATCTTTTCAAAGCCTATCCATTTGACTTTGATCCAATTCTGTTTCAACAAGAATCCTCACCAAATTAAAATACCTAGATTCTAGGGAAGCCTTAACCGTCAATTCAAAACTAAAAGTTCATTCAAGACATCCCCTCCCTTACAAAACCATTCCCAAATTTTCGATGACTCAGGTAACATCTGTCCCAAGTCCTTCTTCTGAGGTCATCTCTGATGTTGCTGAAAAACTTAGAAAATAGGTTCATACTGGTTGGGTCTGTAATAGATGTGGAGTTGCCGGAAACAATAAGAATCGGTGGTAAAACTTAAATTAAAAAAATGAGAGTGAGGGAGTACGGAGTAATGAGAAAGGGAAAAGGGAAAGAAGTGGCTGATTCTTCACCCACCTCTAAATCTGTTAGAATGGCTATTTGTGGAGCTGAGCAAGAAAAGGAGGAAGAAAGTAGAAAGAACGCATGGGAAAGTGAATCTGGATAAACCGCTGAAGGGTTAGTAAATTTAGGAAAGAACACAAATAAACTTGGTTCATCTACTGAGGAAACCTTGGCGGATCTGCTGAAAATGTTAGGCGATAATTACAATCCAAAGAAGAAAAGAACTCCTAAAGCTCAAACGTCTGGAACAATAAGAGAAAGTAAGAAAAGAAAAGCTGCTTCTTCTGAGACTTCTACTATTTCTCTTCCAAGAGGAAGAACTACAAGGAGCAAGTTAAAGCAAAGTGAGGACGAGTTGAAGAGAGCTTTAGAGGATTGTAAGAAGAAAAAAATAGAAAAAGGGAAAGAAAAGGTTGTTGAGCCTATTGAGGTTGTTGAAGTGGATGAGATGGACATGGTCCATTAAAGTGAAAAATTGGCAGAGGTAGAGGTTCAGACCCCTAAGCCCAAGAAAGTCAAGACTTCCTCAAAGAAGTCTTCATATGTTTCTAAGTCTGCTGAACCATCTATCTCGGCTAAACGAATCAGGTCTGCAGTTTTTCCAAGCCTTAATTTCCTAGCCTACCTAGAACTTTCAGTGACCCAGATTCAGAATTTTTGTTTGTTTCTCATGTTTTAATTGTTTTTGTTTCATTTTGTGGATTGTGGCAGAATCGTATTCTCTCTATCAATGAAATCTGATACTTTTTGCTCTGATTCAGTATCTCTATTTTTTGATAGGTTGAATTCTTAGTTGATTATTAATGATTAATCCATGATTGCATATGCAATTGCCCAAGTGGCCATGAGTAAGTGTTAAAAATCTAGGATTCACACAATTTTTTTTTGCAACTTTTCGATGATGCTAAAAGGGGGAAGACATGTGCTTTTATATTTCAAGTGATATTTATAACCTAATAATGAACCTGGTTTCTCTATGATAAATGCTTAAAAAATATACAAAGTGTTTGAAGTGTATACAGGGAGAAGCACAGAGTTTGTCATCATCAAAAAGGGGGAATTTGTTGACAAAATTCACTGCATAGTTTTGAAGATTGACAAATGTCTGACCAGTTGAACCAGGTCCATCAGAGCACACATACTTGACCTGACCCGTTGGCACATGAACTGTATATGCATAGGAGATGAATGCGATTGTAAAGTATCAATGAACAAAGAGAGTGTCTCCTAATGCGAAAAGGTTGCAAATTGATAAGAGAATAGAAGTTGAATTCAGCAAGGACAGTAACGAAGGAAGGAAGTTGAGTTTAATACGAACTCTTTCTCCCAGGAAGAGTTGTACCAGGACTGAACGACAAACTCAACAACTGACTCTTTAAATAATTGAAGTATTCTTGCTTGAATTACCAACGCACAAGTGCAGAAGTGAATCAAGATCTGAAAGCAAAATTCCCAGAGATTTTGCAAGCAGAATTATTGTGCGATACAAATGCTACAGACCAGTAAGAAGAACCAATTTCATTTGTTTGTCATTGAGTCTAGTTGGTTGTAGTAGGCGATTTAATGTTGTATCTTTTTAGCTTTATTAGAAGCAATTGTAATAGGTAAACATTGTTCAAGTTAGAGTTAACATGAAGCTTGTCGCAATTAGCTAGAGGCTAGGTTGCTATGAAGGGATTAGAGTTAGTCCTAGGATTACAAAAGAGTTTATTTTGTAAGTCCGTTTGGCTCAGAGTTTTAGTGAAGAGTTTGAGAAAATCCTACTGAGGAGTAGGTCGTGGTTTTTTCACCTTTTGAGCCAGGTTTTTTCCACGTAAAAATCTTTGTGTTTTTACTTTACTGCTTTTATTATTCCGCAACAGTAGAAGTTGGAACACCAAGAAGAACCAGGTTCTTCTAGAGAGACAACACTCGAAAAATTGGACACCACACAAATCACCCCCCCCCCCTTTTGTGTGGTATTGAAGTATAAAACATCACCTATTCCAACTTCCAGAATTCCATTTCGACCCTGATAGCTAATTTTCCACTACCGACCGGAAATCGCCAAAAATCCAATTTTGCCAATTCAATACTTATTCTACTCCGGACCTCCGAGCAACATTCCGAACACACTCCTAAGTCCCAAATGACCTAAAGAAGCTATCCGAGCCATAAAAACCACATTCCAGGGTCATTTACCTATAAGTCAACTTCCGGTTGACTTTTCCAACTATTAAACCAGCTTAAGAGACTAAGTGTCTCATTCTTATCCTAAAATCACTCTGAACCTGAAACAACTGACCCCATACAATATAAAAGATCTGAACAACACATAATAAGGCAGAAAATAGGGGAAACGAGGCTAAACTCTCGGAATGACCGGTCGGGTCATTACAACTTGTTGTGTGTTTGTAATGAAATTGTAGGTGAGGAATTCAACATATCACATCCATACAGTGATAGATGGTGTGAAGTGCTATATTGTTTGTCTTCAAAATAAGAGATGTAGTTGTGGACAATTCCAGCTTGATGAACTTCCTTGTGCACATGCTTTGGCGGCTTTAAAGCACAGGAATGAGTCTTATGAAAACTATTGATCTCCTTATTACACGAGGGAGGGTCTTTTGCATACTTATGAAATACCAGTAGACCCGCTGCCTGATGAAAGCAAATGGAAAGTGCCACAACATATAGCTGAAGAAGTTGTAATGCCACATATCGGGAAAAAACAACCAGGAAGACCTAAAAAATAAATATACAAACCATATGATGAAATAAATTCAAAGAATTACAAGGTTTCATGTGGCAACTGCGGAATAGAAGGGCATAACAAAAGATCTGGTAAGAATGCTCAAGAGGAAATAAAATTTGATAAAGTCACAAGAGTTTTTGATAAAATGTGCTGAGGTGTTCGGGAGAATTATATTTGAGGTGTAATTATGTTGATAAATTGAATAAAGATTGTTTCCTATAATGAAATGTTTCAACTCTTAATGCAATTGGTTTATATTTGTTTTGCTTAATTGCTGAGTGTATTCATTTCAGACTTTCATAACTTAAGTGGATCATATGTTTTTTGTATCTATAATACACAACTGTAGTTAAGTTGTAAAGGAATTATGTGCTAACAATAAAGATATCAAGTACTAAGAACTTTCAACCAATCAAAAAAAACAACAGATGTTTCCTATTCTAAGTACTTATATCCTGTATAAAATAACAAAACATAGGGTAAAATAATTGTAGCACAAATATGCTACGATTAAACCCCAACTGACTTGTTCTTAGGTAACAATTTGTCTACAACTTTACTACAACTAAACAATTTAACTACAATTTTCCTACAGAAAGGGCAATTAGTTCTTCTTCTTGTGGACTTGTGTTCTCTCGTTCACAGTTGGTTCACCTTTTCTTCTTGCTAATCTGCCAGTCACCCCGCTCTCACTAATTGCACCAGTATCTTTCTTCTTCCTAGCATAATGCCAAAGTAGAACTCCATAGCGTCTACGATGTTGATCAATATCAGAAAAGTCTTCTTTTGAAACTGCTAACTCTCTAATGCTGGAATATTTTGCAAATGCCGCAACGTATACACCACAGTCACTGCAAAAAGAAATTAGGAAAAATATTTAGCATTCAGTGTAAAAAAAAACTGTTAAATAGATAGAAGGGAAAAAAAGGTTTTTCATGCAGTGATCCCTCTTTTTGCTGGGGTATCTAACCGACCAACCACTGAATGTCAAGAGGGTCAGTAATACCTTTTTCAATGTATGCCTTTGTGTTCTTGAAGTTGATGTCTGGACGCTTGCCATAGAAGTCGGTGCATGACAAGTAAAAGGGGATCATAACAACAAACTTGTTGACGACAAATTCAACAATGTTATGATTTCATGAAGAGGCCATAGAATCATAAACGTACAGAATCCTATCGATAATGTCAAACACATCCAACAACCAATGAAATTTTTCCACAATATTTGTGGGCATAATCACAAAATCAACTTGATCCCATGCAATATTTTTGAGTAACTTGTACCCCAATATGTATTCTGATACTACGTCCTGGGGTTTGACAACAACAAACTTCTTTTCGGCAGGAGCATTGATGTACCTCTAATAAATTTGTTCAATTTTAGTCTTGAACATACAATCAGTGGTTGTAAACTGTATCTTGTTTTGAGAACCATACTTTCCTCTCTTTCTCAAATAGTATAAAATAACATCAATGTGATACAGAAAAATAGATTTCATTAGTTCTCAATGCTTCCTACAATTTAACTATAACAAAATCTGGAGATGACAGAATACTACAGATAGTCATTAAATTCTGACAGGGTATGTGTTTACCGAGTCGTTGAGGACTTGTCCGGGATGTGCCAAAGTGTAAAACCATTCATTTTTATCAACTTTCTCCACTACAAGATCATACCACGACTTAAGATGGTTATCTTTTACAGAATAAGGCGCATTCTTTCTATTTAAACACATAGCAATTACAATAAATATGTAGATTCATGTGAAAATCCAAATGATGAATGCACCCGAAAATATGAACAAATTATATAAACTAACCTCTTTGAAACTGTATCGGTACCAAAGTATAACCACTTGTTGAATTCTTCCAAGAAGTCAGGATCAACATCTTCGCTAATAACCCCAATAAATGGATGCTTGATGAGGAGAATTGGAGGTCCAACAGAAGTACTCCCACCAGAACTGTAAAAGGGGAGAAAGGGGAATCGGGCATGCTTTTCAGGATGCCTTGTTCTTCCTTGATGAACATGGGTTGTTTCATATTCATTAAGCTCGCCGAACTTAACAATCTGAGAGAAGTTCTCTGGCTGCTCAAAATTATCAAGTGTAACTTCTCTTTTTTCAGATCTAGAGTCGTTGTCCGAATCACCTACATTAATGTAGTCGGTCAGTTCACCTTCAAAGTTTAAAATAAAATAATAATAATAATAATAATAATACATGTTGCATCAACTCTTTATTGAAAATTGATACTTATATTAGACCTGTTACAATTAGAATGTAATGTATAATGCCACTGAAATCTTCACAGCAATCATCTCCTTCTTGTATAATGTTCTCTTCTTGAATCGGAGATTGTATTTTTGTCTCCTTCTCCTCATTTTTTTGTTCTCCTGGAATGCTTATTGTAGCTTCCTGTTTTGGAGATTCTACAGGAGTAACTTCCTTCACTGTTACAGTAAATATGTTTAACTTAATCAAATTATAGATAATTTATAGTAAACATTAACATCACTGCATATAAATTGTAGTTTAAATGTAGTAAATATAGTAAATTTGTTGAAATGTTGTCCTGCAGCTGATATGAAAAATGCATTGTGAAATGTGATGATAACATGTACTTAATAATACCTGCATTCTCTTCATCAAATGCCCCTTGAAATTGGAAAGATAAATCAACACGTACAGGAACATTCTCCTCAATTTCAATGTCATTCACGTGTCCTGTATCTAAGAAAACCATTAGAAATATAATGCATATTAGTTTACAAATTTAGGCAATAGGTAGATATATTATAGACATAAATGTAGATATGTATATATATATATTAGATATAGTGTAGACATAATGTAGATATATTGTAGATATATGTAGATATAATGTAGGTATAATGTAGATGCCTATTTTACTGTTGCTGACATGCACTGGTTTATCACTACTGCCTGAAAAGTGTTGATTGTTCTTTTCTTTGGAGTGCTCATCATTTTTTGTAGAAATCCCAGCAAACTGCAGGCATTTAATTTGTTAGGCTATACACTTTATGAACGATAATATAAACTTAGACATGGTAAAAACTATTTTGTAACATGAATATATTTCAAATGAAACCTTAGCATCAATGTTATCCTTTTGACTGCTTATCGCCTGCAAAACAACCTTGATTAAATCATTGAGTAGCAGTCGAATGCTACCTAGTTCTTCAAAAACCTCTTTCTTGAAAGATCCAAGATCTGAACCAACCGACATATTAAAATATGGAGAGTTAAACGAAATAATTTGCATAACATAAATTAAACAAACCATCCAGGATTATGTATATATGTTACCTTCTCAACATCTTTTCTTAATTTTTTTATTTGTTTCAGAATATATTTTTTGTCATCTGCTCCAATTTCCTTCTTGTGTCTGGATGGAGATGTAGCATATATCGGATGCTCAAACTTATTTTCAAATTCTTCAAGGATGTATTCAACTTTATCTGGAAAATTCATTCTTGAAAGCTCTTCTGATGCTTCAATTATGTTGGTGAACTGAGTGAAAAAAAAAAGAAATGTGAGTGACCTAGACATAATATGTATAAAAATTGTAGATAATTTGTATTAAATTTTTTGTGCATAAGTGAAAACCATTTACCTTGATCCATGTTGATTTGATCATTCTATCTTCAATTGCAGATAACCATCTCTTGTCCTTACTAGCTGACCAGCTAAGTATGCGAGGGATAGAATTAGCAACCCTTGTAGCTATATCAGTGTTGATGGTAGAGCAACACTCATACAGCCATATTTGCATAGCTAGTTCAAAGCCTCGAATGACATAAAAATGAACAGAAGGGTTGAGCTTGTGCCAAACAGACTGAAGCAATTATGTATAAGATTCACTACCCCATGCGTAGTTCACATACTGTCTTGAGTCCACCAAATAGAATCTAAAATGGTCTATCAAACTTGTTTTATCTTTGTCTGAAGGACGAGGAAGAATTATATGAGATAGAGAATACACAGCTTGACTGCATCCTCACCGTTCACCCAACTGCAACTGGTTACAATTTGTTTTAAGTATGACTTCTCAACTTTTTTCTTATTTGGAAAATAGTTTCTCATTGTTTTACTATCATACATAGGTGTGTAACAAAAGTCTGTCACTTCTGTAAAACATCTCAGGTCGCTAATCAGGGCAAACGCTCTCAAACCAAAATTCAGTCTAACCTTTATCTCTGCTGAAAAAAGTCGGAACCAGATGCATTCAATTCATACTTCATGAGAAGATGAATTGCTTGATTTTGCATATATATTTTGGGCAAGGAAAACAAATACTCAAAACATGTCTTCTTAAAAAGCTTTAAACCATTTTCATACAGTAAATCCTTGATTTGGCCAGGAATAGTGGGGTCGGATAATGTCTGAAACCTAATAGTCCCATAATCAACATTAGGAGGTGTAAAAAATAGTTCATTCTGCAGCAAAAGGAAAAGAAAATTATTAAAACTTGGTTCAAAACTAGAAAATAAAATAACTACATTTATAATATAATTTATCTATAATCAGATAAACAGAGTCAAAAATAGAAAACAAAATAACTACAATTATATTACAATTTATCTACAATCTGAAAAAATAGAGTCGAACCCAGGAAAATGTTTATATAACAATTTATCTACAATCAGAAAACATAAATCTACAGTAAATGTACACAATGTAGACAAATTTTTTACAACTACAAAAACAAAAATTATGTTGATTCATAAGAATGAGAACAAGTTTTTTAGCTTTAAAAATAATAAATTGAAACTACTAAATTTTTACCTTCAACAAAGATTATTGGGAATAGTTTTAGAAGATTTTTGAACTTTCTTCTTTTTTGAAGGTTTTAAATTAGGAGACACTCTAATTTTTTTTGCAACTTTCATGACAGCTTCTTCTTCGACGAAATCACATCGAAAGAAATTTCTTTTCCTTTCCGTTTTGCAGATTTAACGGGTATAAAGGATTCACTAGCATCCATATCGTGCTTTTGTTTTGTACGAGCTTCAACCCTAGCTTCATGAGGGGAAAATCCGAGCTTGTTCTCTTCTTTTGTATGTGCTGATTTTGAAACCTTTTTGGCTGAATTCTCTTATAAAATACCCAAATTAAATGTAGGAATATCGGCTCATTTAGCATTTTTAGGGCTGATCTTCGAAGTTGTTTTCTTCTTCATTGAAAATCAAGCAAGTAACAGATGTTAATGGAGGTGTGTGGTAGAGTATTAGAGCTTGAATCTATAAAAATGGAGATGGATATTTTTGAAGAAGAGTGGAAAAATTTAGAATGCTTTTTGAAGAAGAGAGGAAATAGGCGTTAGGAGGAGGGATTCTGAAGTTTGTGGAGTGAGAGTCGTGGGTGAGTGCAAGATACATGGGGGAGGGGGCATGGGTTGTGGAAAGAGAAACGTGGGGGGAGTTGGAGAAATGTTAGAGTGATTTTAGGACACTAATTATTGTCATTAATTGCCTAAAAATGTCCATAATCAATAATTAGGTATATAATATGTAATTATATTAAAACTTGAGTAGGGAAGGTAATAAAGCTTCATATAGTGTATAGGAATGTAAAAATTCCTTTGGAACTTGATGTGTCTTATGTGTCACGCCCCGAACCTAGGCCTGGACGTAACACGGCACTCGGTGCCTGACTACATGTGACCGAGCGAACCAACTGGTTGTTGAATCAATATGTGATATCATAACATACTGAATGCAGAAGATAAAATAACCCATCGCTGATATACTGAAAGTCTAAAAGATGTAAATCAAATGCGGAAACACTAATATAAGTCTGAAACATATATGTAGCAACATTGCTTAACCTTAAATGCCTGTGACTCTGTCTGACTGTTACTCTATTCTATGATGCCTCTAATGAAGTACTAAATACACTGACTATCTAAAAATACTGAAGACTGTAAGGTAATGATAATGCCCCGAAAGAACTGGAGATCACCAAATAGCTGGTACGAGAATCCTAGCGCTCTGAATCGTCAACCTGTAAATCATTACCTGCATCTTTAGATGCAGGCCCCCGGCAAAAAGGGACTTCAGTACATTGGAATTGCACTAGTATGTAAAGAAACTGAAAGAAAGAATTATAATTACTGAAACTGAAACTAAATTGATGACTGAGAATTGATAATTGATAACTGAAATGATAATTATTAAAAGTGAAGCTAAAATGATAACTGATAGTTGATAACTGATAACTGATAACTGAAATGATAACTAATATTTAACTAAAAGGAAAGAAAGATATGAATACTCCCTCTTCTGAATGATAAACAACTTGTTTATTTGAATAAACTATGGTCGGAGCCCAATATATATGTGCATAAGCTACAGCCTCAGACCCAAGTATACGTAACTACGGCCTTAGGCCCAAAAATGCATAAAGCATAAACTACGGCCTCAGGCCCAAATACAGGTGTTCAACATTCAGGAACTGAGAATCATACTGAAATACATGATGCTGAAATACTAAACCATACTGAGTTAAATGATACTTGAATGCTGAATAGAGCTAGACTGAGACATGTATTCATGAACTGATTATGAAAATTGAAACTTCAACTATTTATGACATGCTGAGTAATATTGACTGATAGTCATGGGCACCAAACCCAAGTCTATATTGATTACGCACTGATTTCACAACATTCAGAATGAAAGTCATGAACGAGTTACGAAGCTAGAGAATAGAAGTTCTACAACTATTCAAGGAACTAGGCTTAACTATATTTCTGAGGCAATTGGTAATGTGGTAAAAACAACATAGTGTAGGGAGGATCATTAACATTCCCAAACATAGATAGTTAGCCTCACATACCTTAAGTTCTTGCTCTTGATCATAATACGACATTCGCCAACCCTTTCAATTTTAATCTATATCAATACAAGTCAAAGTGATTCCAAATTAGCAACAATAGTCATGTTTTGGTCACTTAGGCATTTTATCAAACACTTGGTGGCATAAAGCTTCATATCCCTTATTAATGGTGTTTCTACACCCAATAACTCATTCTCTTTCTCCTAGATAAATTCTAAATTCTCAAGTGGTTATAATCAACATCATTCTTCATCACCTATAAGGTAAGCAACACCTTTAACCAATAATCAACAATCAGCAACCCAAACCTATAACCGTTCATGCTTTTCTATCAAACCCATCAACACATAAACTCATGAACTAGAGTCTATTATCATTATCCAATGTTAGAATCAATTAGAGGGTGAATACATTACCTTTTTGAAGTTCAATCCCCTTGAATTCGAGTTCTAGGGTTCCTTATCTCAACAATGATTTCACAATCGAATATCTAATGATATGGAGGTTTAACCATGTTAATAAGGCGTTGGAGAATTGAAATAAACTTAGAATCACCATTAGAACTTACCTTGGATGGTGGAGGGACCTTTAAGGAGATATTTTGAGAGCTCCCCTTTCTAGAGCAAGTTTTTATGTTTTGGGGCTGTGGGGGACGAAATAGGGCTTTAAAAATGACTCCCCAAGATCTCCCCCGTGCACCTGTAGGCCTGTCCGTGGTCCCGGCCGCGGTAAATGGCAGGAACACTGCCGCATAACCGCGGTCGCGGTGCGGGGCGCGGTGATTGCGCACTGTTCTGTAAAATGCACATAACTTTTTGCACAGAGTTCAGCTAGGGCTCAATAATATATAGTTGGAAAGCTATTTCAAAGGTCTACAACTTTCATGTTTTGATTTTTCTCAAAGTCTTTACATATGTTCCCCAAAATCTTCTGGAAGACGGACCTTCTATAAACTTAGTCGATTTTGTCGAATCTTATGCACCTCACTTTCCATCTTGATTTTGAAATAACTATTTTCACTCATACTTATCCCAATAGGACTTCATATGTCTAATATATAAAATTAATACCCATTTAACATGTCCTTACCTAATCCGAATGTACGGTGTGTTACATTATCTCCCACTTGGGATCATTTGTCCTTGAATGATTGTCGTGACTATAACTTCTGCTAACTCCGAACCTTAAATGGGTATAGTGGAAACATGAACTTGCATTATTACTTGCATACTAAACTGAATGAATACATGATTACTGAACTCTTGAGATACTGAACTGAATGATTACTGCATTGACTGAATATTGGTCTACCATGGATACATGAATACTGAACTAACATAGATATAGGAATATTGAACTGGCACGAATATTTGAGAATTGAACTAACATCAATATCAGAGTACTAAGCTGGCATGAATATCTAAGTATTGGGCTAACATGAGTAGCTGAGTATTGGAAACTTGAATGTTATAACATGACACGTGAACTACTGTATGTACCACCACTAATTCTGGTGGAAACTCCAACTCATAAGCTAATTGACCGATACTTTGCAAGATTCTATATGTCCCAATATAGCAGGGACTATGCTTCCCCTTCTTACCAAATCTCATAACGCCTTTCATAGGTGAAACTTTCAGAAACACCCAATCATCAACTTGAAACTCTAGGTCTCTATGTCGCACGCTTGAATAGGACTTTTGGTGGATCTGGGTCGTCTTCAAACGCTCTTGAATCAACTTAACTTTCTCTATAGTCTGATAGACCAAATTTGGTCCTAACAACTCCTCTTCACCAACTTTGAACCAACCAATTGGTGATCTACACCCTCTCCCATACAAAGTCTCGCACGGTACCATCTTGGTACTAGAATGGTAGGTGTTATTATTAGCAAGTTCAATGAGAGGTATGTGATCATCCCAATTACCTTTACAATCAATGATATCCTCAAGTGTTTGAATAATGCGCTCTGCTTGTCCATCTTTCTGAGGATGGAAAACTTGTGCCTAATCATTTCTGAAAGGACTTCTAAAAGTTCATCTTAAACTGAGAACCATAGTCCCAAATGACGGACAACGGAGTCCCATGCAATCAGACGATTTCTTAGATATACAACTTGGCATATCCTCTACTGAATCTGTAGTTTTTACTGGCAAGAAGGGTGCTGACTTGGTAAGTCCATTTACAATCACTCAATTAAATCATGCTTCCAAATTGAGCAAGATAATCCTGTTATAAATTCCATATTTACCATCTCCACTCAAAATATGTGTATTATGTGGTAAAACACTGGGCTTTCTATTGCTCGACTTTCACTTACTGGTAATTCAGACACTTGGCCATAAAGTCTGCAACGTTCTTTTTCATGTCGTTCAACCAATAAATATCCTTGGTCATGATGTATATTTGGGGAACCTGGATTGAAAGAATACCTGGAATTATGGGCTTCTAACATGATCTTCCCTCTTTAAGTGTATCTATGTCTGGAACACACAATTTGTCTTGGTACCTCAAAGTACCATCATCTCCCCCTTATTCAAAAGCCATCGTCTTATACTTGTGAATATCCTCTTTCAACTGCAACACATAGGGATCATCAAATTATTTCTCCTTCCCTTCGTCTACTAAGGGGCAACAAGTCCTGTTCTAGACAACAACTCCGTCATCTTCGGAGTCTGAAGTCAAACTCCTATCTTGGCTGGTGAACTTCTTTCACCAGAGTTCTCTTATCTACCTCAATCATGAGTTATACTTCCCATACTTTATCTTCTTAATCACTTCCTGAAAACACTTATAGTACTATTGTGAACTAAGTCTTTGACATGTACTCTAAATTTTAGAGTCCCGTGCAGTGGCACTACCCTCATAACACATAAATAGGCATGATTTTATAGCTTTTATGTGATCACTTTATCATCAATAACTAAGCTCGGTGATCATTCTACTCACTTTGTGTTTCTTACACATGCTAGACATAATCCCTATGGTAATTATACAATTTTCCCTCATTACCAAACTGATTTTCTTTTTCATATCCAATGCTAATTATTTGAGTTTCATCTGGACTTACTGATGGTTTTCACATCACCTCTTAGACTAAGGGTCTTATACTTGCGGATCCTTCTCCTTTTGTTGGGATCCAAATAACTTTCCTTATTTTCTGAAATTCTTTGCACTCTATGTCAGTGATAGGGTTGTGCATAATTTGGTAAATACCGAATTACCATACCGAAATCGAAATTTTTAATATTTGGTATGGTATTTGGTTTAAATTTTAAAAATATTTGGTATTTAAAAATAAAATACCGAAATACTGAATACCGTACCGAAATACCTACTAAATTACATCATATGTTGTTGATTTATAGATAAAAATTGTTAATTTAGGCAAGTACTTGCCTGGGCTATTTATTTGTGTCTTTTTTGGGGGCTCATGATATGATTTGGGTATCTGATGTGGAGGAATTGAAGATCAATACCTGCTGATGGATAAAAGAGAGACTACACAATCTGTTCTCTCCCTTGATTTTTAATTATTTGATGGCAGTTGTCACGTATTATTGAAACATCGCATTTTTTTATATAAACGTTATTAGTCAGGAAAACATCGAGTGGATAAATGTTATAGAGCAAACTGCAAAGGCAGTAAATTACTATGTCCCGTTGGACTTACCTCCAGCTTGAGTTCAAGTATGGACCAAAAATGATTTTCTTAGACCTTCACTTAGTTATTAAAAATATGATAGTGCCAAATTGTTTTCATTTATGATAGCTACATAGGTGTTGAGGCAGAGGGAAGGGTATGTCCAAAGCCTTCATATGTTGCTGATTTATGTTGCTAATAAGATATAATTTTGGGCAGTAGAATACTCTGCTTTGCTTCTATGTTCTGGACAACTAAACTTCCAAATGGATAATGTAACCTTCATTGATTCAGCTCTTCCACACACTTGGTTATAATTTAATTTTGTTGTTGTTCAAAAAGTTTCTTTAGAGTAGAACAAACCGAAGTTACCGTACCGAACAAACCGAAGTTATCGTACCAAATAAACTGAAACCGAAAGGCGAAATACCGAACCATATCAAATATAATTAGGTACGGTATTGGTATAGCATTTTAGAAAACCGAATACCGAAAATATCGTACCGAATTATCTAAATACCATACCATACCGACCGATGAACACCCCTATTCAGTGATGACTATTTTTCCAACTTACTTCAGAGTTAGGAAAAACTAAATTATTCACATAAAGGAAAGCTAATGTATTCACAACTATCATACACAATCTTAATAATTTAACGTTGATCACATTGTCAGTCTTGGAGAAACCACATTTCGATAATTCCTAAAGGCTATTCTTCTATAGCTTGCTCTCTCACTGCTAGCTGATTATTATTATTTTCCACTGCCACTGTACTTCGGGTTTAACTTAAACTTTTCGGGTTCTAACATGTGTTTGGTGTTTCAAACTGTTACCCACTCACTACGTTAACTTTACCAAGTAAATCAAATTGTACCTCTACTAGCTCTGCTGAAAGTGCTAAGTCACTGTATCTACCAATATACTAACTATTCTTTTACTAACTACCTGCTAGCGCATGTGTTCATGTTCTGCTTTGAATAACTAAATTGAAGCATAAGGTTATTTCTAACTTCCCTCACCATCCGACCATGTTCTACGTCGCATACTTATCTCTCCCATTTTTTTAACTATGTACATGGATCACACTTAGAGAAAGTCCATGTGTCTTAAACGAAATTGGAATATCTAACCCCAAACTTTCTATACACTTCAAAATCACTTCATACTATAAACCTCCGGCCTAAACACATTGTCACATCATTTGAAGGGGAAATGTCATATCTTTTATCTCACAATAATAGCCACTTCTTATAGTAACTTACTAACGTGGTACTTCTAGTTCTAATTTGTATAAATCTAAAAAACTTAAAATCATTCCCTAAAATTCAATGTTGCCTGCTCTTGGTTCTCATTTCGTACATCTTATTATTCTTTGCTATATTTCCATTAGGCTCTTTTCTGTCCAAAACTATAGTGATCAATTCTATGCCCGCTACGGTTGAATTCTTAACCTGATACACCGTGGGGTATGACATATGGATACACTGCCATACACATCTGATAAATGACTTCATGCACCATCCGGTGAGTCTTGGGTCTTAATACCTAAAACATGCGAAGATTTTGCTATAATCATTGTTACTTACATTTTCTTTGAGCATCCATATGCATCATTGTATACTCACAAGTCTCCAAAAACTTTGATACACTGAAATTTGGAGATCTGGTAACTGAATAACAAATAACTGGCTTATTGAATAATCATAAACTTGCTAACTGAAAGATTGTATAACTGGTAATTGAGGTAAAGTGATAACCATAGAACATGATAACTACTTTTTGTACTTTCTGAGAAGGTTATGCTCTAATATGTACTACTACCCATTGCATCCCACTTTTAACATCATCTCATGTCTCATTTGTTACCAACCTATACTCCATAATTATACCCCAATGGGAAATCATCATCTCTAGAAGCTTGGGTTTTTCTTGCCCGTCGCTTGGGCATTAGATACGTATGGAATTTGATAGGAACAGAAGGTTAACAGTTGCTCTAAGCTTCATGGCACGATCTAGAGTAGAAAAAAGTGAGATAATCCTGGATGTCTTGGTAGTTAACCATTTATATGAGTGGCCGGCACACACATATAAAGGAAACTCCACTGGACACGGCATCATAGACTCCCTAGGACTCTTGAACCTAGTGCTCGGATACCAAGCTTTGTCACGCCCAGAACCTAGGCCTGGACATAACACGGCACTCGGTGCCTGACTGCATTTGACCGAGCGAACCAACTGGCTGGCTGAATCAACATGTGATATCATAACATATTGAATGCAGAAGATAAACTAACACATGCTGATAGACTGAAAGTCTAAACGATGTAAATCAAATGTGGAATCACTAATATAAGTCTGAAACATATATGTAGCAACATTGCTTAACCTTAAATGCTTGTGACTCTGTCTAACTGTTACTCTAGTCTATGAAGCCTCTAATGAAGTACTGAATACACTGACTGTCTAAAAATACTGAAGACTGTAAGGTAATTATAATGCCCCGAAAGAACTGGGGATCACCAAATAGCTGGTACGAGAATCCTAGCGCTCTGAATCGTCAACCTGTAAATCATTACATGCATCGTGAGATGCAAGCCCCGGGCAAAAAGGGACGTCAGTACATTTGAATTGCACTGGTATGTAAAGCAACTGAAAGAAAGAATTATAAATACTGAAACTGAAACTAAGCTGATGACTGAGAATTGATAATTGATAACTGAATATAACTATTGAAACTGAATCTAAAATGATAACTGATAGTTGATAACTGATAACTGAAATGATAACTAATAATTGACCTAAAAGGAAGTAAGGATATGAATAGTCCCTCTTCTGAATTATGAACAACATGTTTATCCGAATAAGCTACAACCTCGGGCCCAATATATATGTGCACAAGTTACGGCCTCAGGCCCAAGTATACGTATACATAACTACGGCCTCAGGCCCAAAAATTCATAAAGCATAAACTACGGCCTCAGGCCCAAACATGCATAAAGCATATAAACTACGGCCTCGGGCCCAAATACAGGTGTTCAACATTCAGGAACTGAGAATCATACTGTAATACATGATGCTGAAGTACTGAACCATACTGAGTTACATGATACTTGAATGCTGAATAGAGCTAAGACTGAGACATGTATTCATGAACTGATTATAAAAATTGAAACTTCAACTGTTTATGACATGCTGAGTAATCTAGGCTGAGACTCATGGGCATCAAACCCAAGTCTATATTGATTATGCACTAATTTCACAACATTCAGAATGAAAGTCATGAACGAGTTACAAAGCTAGGGGAATAAAAGTTCTGCAACTATTCAAGGAACTAGGCTTAACTATATTTTCGAGGCTATTGGTAACGTGGTAAAAGAAACAGTGTAGGGAGGATTATTAACATTCCCAAACATAGAGAGTTAGTCTCACATACCTTAACTGCTCTTGATCATAATACAACATTCGCCAACTCTTTCAAGTTTAATCTTTATTAATACAAGTCAAAGTGATTCCAAATTAGCAACAATAGTCATGTTTTGGTCACTTAGGCATTTTATCAAACACTTGGTGGCATAAAGCTGCATAGCCCTTATTGATGGTGTTTCTACACCCAATAACTCATTCTCTTGCTCCTAGATAAATTCTAAAGTCTCAGATGGTTATAATCAACATCATTCTTCATCACCCATAAGGTAAGCAACACCCTTAACCAATAATCAAAAATCAACAACCCAAACCTATAACCGTTTATGTTTTTCTATCAAACTCATCAACACATAACTCATGAACTAGAGTCTATAATCATTATCCAATGTTAGAATCAATTAGAGGTTGAAGGCATTACCTTTTTGAAGTTCAATCCCCTTGAATTCGAGTTCTAGGATTCCTTCTCTCAACAATGATGTCCCAATCGAATATCTAATGATATGGAGGTTTTAACCATGTTAATAAGGCGTTGGGAATTGAAATAAACTTAGAATCACCATTAGAACTTACCTTGGATGGTGGAGGGACCTTTACGGAGTTAGGTTTTTGAGAGGTCCCCTTTCTAGAGCAAGTTTTTATGTTTTGGGGTTGTGGGGGACGAAATAGGGCTTTAAAAATGACTCCCCAAGACCGCCCCCGTGCACCTATAAGCCTGACCGCGGTAAATGGCAGGAACACTGCCGCATAACCGCGGTCGCGGTCGTGGTCCAGGGCGCGGTGATTGCACACTATTCTGTAAAACGCGCATAACTTTTTGCACAGAGATCCGTTCGGGCTCCATAATATATTGTTGGAAAGATATTTCAAAGGCCTACATATGTTTTGAGTTTTCTCAAATTCCTTACATATTTTCACCAAACTCTTCTGGAAGACGGACCTTCTGTAAACTTAGTCGATTTTGTCGAATCGTATGCACCTCACTTTCCATCTTGACTTTGAAACAACTATTTTGCTCATACACATCCCGATAGAACTTCATGTGTCTAATATATCAAATTAATACCCATTTAACATGTCCATACCTAATCTGAATGTACGGGGTATTATATTATGTTTGCTTTGGGCCTAAACTTTCTAGTTTCGAACTACATTGAAACTGTCAAGCTCCGAAAATTAGGAAAGGAGAAAATATTAAAATCCATGTGTTAGAAATTAAGGAAATGTCCCTTTTCAGATCTGTTATGTTTAAAAGATCTTTTATGTGAAAAAAAGGCGAAAAGTTCATAAAATTAAAAACAAGTTTGGACCCATTAAATCATTTGACCCATATAGTAGAGCACGAACAAAGTCTTTTAAGTGGCACCTACATTCAATTTATGTAAAACATTTGAATTTTAGGCAACTCCATTTGATGTATTACCTGCTTCTCGGATTGAAAAATCTCTTTCTATTAAATAAAATCAAATTCATATTGTAATTATTGGAGAATGCGATTGATGCTACTTAATACCTACACAATACTTTGTCTTCATTCGAAATGAAAGGACAGTAACTCTAGTCTTCCTTCCATTGGCACTTTGAATAAGGAAATTAAAAACGAATTTAACTTGTGCTAGCCACTAAGATATTACGAAGTAAAGATAAGTAGTAGTAGTAGTAGTACAATATCTACTCCTCTGGCTCCGAATTGTCTAACACGCAGCTAAGAAAACATAACTATATATGGGCCTCAAAGAAAACCCCACTAGTGAAATGGATCACACAGCAACAATTGAGCTCCATATATTCATGTTCACAACTCTGCAAATAGAATAAGGGCACATTCTTTGTTGTATTACACGTGGTATAACAACACAGGCATCAATAGCAGGGGAATTTTATCATTATTTTTTTTTCATTCTAATATATGGTATATCAGAAACATCCTTGCTACCTTCACGATATATGAATAAAATTGCGTATTCTCTATCTTCCTCAAACTACACTTATCTTGTTGCTGTTATATGACATGTATACAATTCAGCAGCCTACCTTCACAATATATATACGGATAATTAATTTCTTTAACGCTTCTTATGTTTTATAATGCCAATTTTTGGATCTAAAATGGCACATTTGCCATGGTCTTATCTCCTTTGCCTCATTTGTCACAAATTGGCTCGGTTTAGAAAATGTTACCCTTATTTCACAACTTATGTTTTCCATATTTTTTTAAAACTAAAACAGAAAGAGAGATAGAGAGAGAGAAAGACAACGAGGTCCATTTCCTTGGTAAGGAGAACTGGATATACCTCCAAATCATGTACTCAAAAACCAAATTCCTATCATCACATTTCTATACTACATGATCCAAGACATTCCTATTTATCTGCATTTACTAATACTGCCTCAAACAAAAAAAAAAATGTCTCCCAAGACTCCAACCAATTCATACATATCCCCTATTGGATTTCCATCCAAATATTGTAACACTTAGGCAGAATAATATTATGGAGAAGTTAAATTAAAATAAAATTAATTAATCCCTATCTGAAATCCCTAACATCCAAATAAAAGAGAACCAATCAATTGAGTAATGGTGCAAGTTTAATTCTCACCAACCCTTGTCCTTAGCTAGGTCTCTAGGCAAAACAATAAATAAATAAAAAATAAAATAAAAAAGAAACTAACTTGGTCTTTGATGGACAACCAAGATGTACCGATACCAAGCATGAGAAGAAAATCATCGTTAGAATAGATTGTCTATATTATATTTTTTTCTTTTTGGAATGCGATCTTTTATGGATCCTGCATGAACATGAACATGAACGAACGCGGAATATTTTATGCTCCGTCCTTTTTTGCCAAGCATGAGAAAAAAGAAAAATTTAAAATAAAAAGGTTTAACATCAACCTCCAAGTTTCATCCTTTCCTTCTCAGAACCTTCAACAAAGCTAGCAAGAACTTTGAGTGTTTTGATTTGACATTGCAATGCCAAGATATAACCAGCAGTTTCTTCAAAGAGCATATCAACAGCAAGTGATTCTCCTCCTGGTACTATTTTTTGTAATGCCAAGATTTTCTCCTCCACCTCAGCCTTGTCATCATCTTCTTCTTCATTTTTCCCTGCATTATTAGTACTATTGCAACTATTACTACTTTCTTTCAACACATTATTTCTCATCCTCTTTTGCCTCTTGGAGTTTTTTTGACTGATTTTCTGATCTTTTCTTGATAATGTGGCTAATGTTCTTCTTGTTTCTTCACTCTTACAACTACTCTCCATGAATTTGCAACAAAAGAAATATGGGATTGTTCCCTTTTTTGGATTTGGTTTGTTATTTGTGGGTGGGAGGGGGGTAGGGGGGGGGGAGGAGGATTGTGAAGAGAGGAGAAGAGAAGGAGAAGAAGAGGGATGCTTATAGGGGGAAGGTGGAGGTGGTGACTGTTAAATTATTGTTATTGAGTTCTAGAAATGTTAATTGCCAACGAAGCTGGGCCTACCTTATTTTATTGGGCTTTTGGTTTTTTGAAGCCCCAGATGGATATTGATTTGTCACGGCCTGAAATTTCACGCGCCAATGCTAGGAAAACCGACGGCTATATTTGTAGCTATTTACCTTTAACGTATGGTCACATTGATATTGCATTTCATGTAACTTTTTTTTTAAAAATAAACTAAGATTAAGTATGCGTGGTCTCAATTTGTCTGGACAGAGAATGAGAAACAAGTAAAAATATTTGACACATTAGTTAGATGTGTATAAATATCACAAACTTGTTTGTATCAAGTGAAGCTGATAACAAGAAATGTGTCTCGTGGCAATGGTAAAATTAATAAAATGTCAGTCTTTTTTTAACGAAAATATAAAAGAATGTCAAACAAGTGAGAGTGAGTGAGTACAAAAATAACATGTATCATTATTTAATACTTACTTTTTCTGGTTCAAAATAAGTGATTTTTTCAGATTTTAAAAATAAATTTTATGATTTTTTTTCTACATTGTCCTTGGAGTAAATAATGTTGGAGTATGTGTTAGAATTATTTGTGTGAAAAGATAAAGATTAATATGATCAATTTCATTGCTAATTAATGTTAAAGGTGAGTTTTTTAATATGTATGAAAATAATTAAAAAATTTACTTATTTTAGACCGGAGAGAGTAATATATTTGTATCAGATTAGTAAAGTCTATATAGTTTTTACTTTAAAATAAGTATAAAACATCTTATTTTAAATTGAACTTTGAATTAATGTTGAGTAACACCAAAGTAGAAAGGAACATAGAAGTACTAAATCTAACACGTTCATCCTAGCAAGTGAGGGTCACGGCCGTGAAAGTGGAGAGTAGGAACGGAAAGAGGTAGCTGGATCGGGTGCGGGAGGCTAGAGGGAAAACAGGATAGGGACGCAGGTGTGAGGAGGGGTCCACAGTGAAAAAACAGAAGAAAAGCACATGTGATCACATGAATTTCTCGAACCAAACACCACCCCCATGTGCAACCCTCCTCTTTCTTCCCTTACATTAATCTCTCTACTAAGGTTGTATCCAATAATCATGCTTCCACGTGTCCTCTTCTTTTTTGTATGGACCCTACCTTGAGCCCCACAATAATTCCTTTTTAAATTTTTATTTAATGACGTGGCTTGCAAATTTGGAGAGTAGCAGTGAAGTGGTGTTTCCGGGAAGGAGACATGAGTCGGCGGTTTGGAGAGTCAAATATTTTAGAGAATAATTTAATGAAATAGTATGTTGATTTGTGGGGAAGTGGACTAGGGAGGGTATTTATAAATTTTGAATCAATTCTTTTTTCGCTTAATGCATTTGGGATTATATACATTAAGTGAATTTATTAATATAAATATAATATTGGGTTAAGACGACTAAATTTACCGTATCCACCACTATCATCGTACCACTAACAATAATAATAACAAACCTAATATAATTTTACAAATGAATTTTGGGGCCTTACATATTTTCAATAAACTGTCGGTTCGAGAAAAGTTTAGTCACCACAATATTGAGAAAATAATATGATAGTGGGTGGGTTTTACTAGTTTGTAGGGGAATTGGGACTTCATGTGATCAGAGCTACCAAATTTGTTGTTACCCCAGAGCATTACATGTTTGCATTTATAATTCATTTTATTTATTTGTTTATTGTCTCAATTTTTGTAGTATAGTGTACGTTGGGAAGTACAAATTTTCTTGGATCACTTGCATAAGTTTTCAACGTGATCCAACTCCAACTCACTCACTTAACTAGGTTGATTCCCTATATCCCACTTTTGATTATTTTTCTCGTTTTAATATTCTTAATTTTGTACTGTGAATCTGAAATCATGTGACTACTAGATTTCTTGTATCAAAGTAAAATCCAGCTTTTTATCTTATATTACTAGGCTTACATGCACATTTCAATTTCATTAACTTGCATATATAATCTAACCTTTTTAGACATGTAATAATATAATCATCATTCCTATGTCACAAATAGTCTAGTTATGTCAATTGGCAACATATCACAATCACGAAGATTGAGGAGTTCAGTATTCAGATGGTCACTCAATTTTCCGAAATTATTTATTAAAGTCATATATTTTTTTCGATTGTAACAACAAAGTCACTTAATTATGTCTATAGCACTCAGAGATCACTCAACCAGATTTTTCAAATTTTTGATCGCCAAATACCTATTTTACCCTCTATATTATTAACTTTTATATAATGTTTTTTTTTTTTTGCTTTTTCAATATTATGATTTTTTTCTCTTTTTAATCAACATTATGGACTTACCTATAAAACAAAAATATTTTATTTAAAATTAAAAAATAAAATATTTTTCTAGCATATATAATGTCAAAATAATAATATAATTGAGCATAATATTCAACAATATGTAATGTATATTATAAAAATAAGAGGTAGATCCTAACCAAAGATAATTAACTCTAGATCGAGGAGTATTGATTAGGACAAATCGAAAATAGTGAAGTTTGCGAAGTCATCAACTTTATAGAAGACGTTAAGTGAAAATAATGGGCTTGCATTCTCAATACAATCATTCTATAGTACATGATAAAAGAGAGCAAGAAAGTATCTCATTAACAGCTACTGATTGCATCTCTACTGATTTCATGGGGATGATTACAAAGATGTGGAACAAGGTTGTGGACCTTCTCTCGAGTTACCCCTGGAATCCTTTTAGAGAAAGTTCTAAAAGTAGAAGAGAGAATCGGAAAAAGCCCCCTCTATAATTCTCTTAACATGTATATATACTAGGTGTTATCCATTACCCAATGGTCCTTGACCGGTGTACTGTAACCTGCCATTGGAGCTTCAGATCAACCTCCATAAGTGCCATAGCATGTGTTAAGCGGTAAAAGCCTTCTGATGATTCGACTTCAGTCGTGGCCGTGACGCTCATCGTTACAGTGTCTTGTGTGCACAATCACGACTTAATTACCTTCTTGCCATTCCTTTTTTTGAACATTCTCAAGTGCTCAGATTTCGACCCATACAGTTAGTCCCTCCGCCTATTGGGGTCTCCTTTGGGCGAGTACGATGGGATGACCTCGTCAATTCGAACACTTTGAGAAATCTGAGCGTTTTGGCGGATGGGCGAGTTCTCAGTGAGGCGACGATGTGATGTTTCGAGAGATTCGTCAGACCAGTGTGTCAGTTGACATGACATTAAATTCGTCAGGTGTCATTATGGCACACGTTTGTTGTGTGTCGTATCGTTTCTCGTGCCTCTCCCGTTACTTTTTTGAGAAAGGCGACGCTTCATTTCTCAAACTGGTGTATTTATGTCTCTATAAATAGGAGGATTTCTCATTCGAATGCAGCATTTCTCAAATCGTTCTCAAGAAGATCTTAAAAGTATTTGCTCTTCCCTCCCAGTTCACGTTTCTTTTTTCGCCGGCAATCCCTGTGATCGTTACCCTTCTTTCTATGTATCCACGATCTGTGTAATCTTTCGGAGCGATGGCCAGTACTTCTTCTAACCCTGACCGAGCCGTTAATTCTCCGGTGCCGGAAAATGTCGTGCTTTCCCTCGAAGAGGGAGCGATTCTGGCGGAATACGAAAGTTTTTCGACGGTAAATGAGGTGGTGCCCCGCTTTTTCCGACGGTAGATGAGGTGGTGCCTCGCCCGTGGAAGCCAAGGACAGACTTTAACAACGCTGCCGAAGATGAGCTCGAATCCATGCTTTCTATGATGGATGTTGCGGCGCTCACGACCTTCAAAGTTAAATGGAGAATCCTTGAGCATATCGAACTAGTTCCGGCGGGAGGCGATATAGTTCACTTACACCGCCTAGGGTACTGCACGCTCTACGCGTACCCTTTTTTTATTGGGTACACACTTACCTTTCCCTCACTAACGGCGGACTTCTGCCGCTTCTACGAGGTGTGCCCTGCCCAGCTCACCCCGTACATATACAAACTTTTCTTGATGCTCAACAAGTATGCGTAGTTGGCCAACCATGGGGTTTCCTTTCAACACTTATTGCATCTCTTCGTCCCCAGATTTCATAGGGGCACACTGCTACACCTTCGTCTCCGTGGTACTAAGAGCCTGGTGATCGGAATGGTTGATAAGATCAATCGCCGCTTCTGGGAGAGCTTCTTCTATGTTTGCACAGAACACATGGTGTCTAACCTCGCCGGGTTCCCTGAGACGTGGAACTTCTCACGTAGGTCTTTTCTTCCCTTTTCCTTTACAAAGCCGATCAGTTGTTTTCATCTCGTGATATTGTTGATTGATTGATTGATTGTTGTTGTTGTTGTTTTTTGTTATGTTGTAGCAGCCGAGAGTCTACCCCCTCCAAAAGTTAGCGATATTCACGGGTGGGTGAGCTCGGCTCTTCCTCACACAGTGGGAATTCGTGCATGGGCACGTTTCCACGAGAGGTTTGGGCGTAAACCTTCTGCCGGTAAGTCACCCCTTCTTGGCCTTAGTCGTTTTACCCTTTGCCTTGTATTTTTCTTTAACTTGTATTTACATTTGGTCGTATATCATACTGACAGGTTGGAGAGGGGCGAGAAGGGCGAGGGCCCCTGCTCTTGCTTTCCGTCAACCGACTTCTTCTGCCAGGCACGAGCTGCTGCTGATGAAGGTACTCGAAATCAGACTATTTTGCAGGTGGAGTGTGCGTCTAGATTTGGTCGTACTGAGATTATTCCTCGCTCAGACTCTCCGTCCCCCATGGTCCTTTCGGCGGGCAAACTCTCTCATAGTGTTGGCGAAGAGGACCCGTCAAAGAGGTGGAGGATAACGTTAGAGGAGACGCCTTTGATTGATGCGCCCTAGAGGGTTGATCCTATTGGGGAGGTGTCCATAACCGGGAGAGAGGTCGCCCAGGGAGTGGAAGCATTATCTGGTTCAGGCACGGAAGAGACCGTAGTGGCTCCAGGGCAGAGCTCGGTGGCTACCATAGTTATTCTTAGTGGACCTTCAACGTCTCAGAAGGTTTGCACCTCCTCTCCGGCTGGCGAGAGATTGAAGGGAATGGTGGTAGATGATTACGAGTCCGAGTCGGATATTGATCCTGAGGATATGAGGGTGTTTGAAGAAGGCTTTACCAGGGTCGATGTGAGAGCGGGCGTTCCTTCCCGTGTGCTTAAAATCCCGTCGGACTTTAACCTATTGCAAGATACGGTGTATTTGGTGGAGCAATTCGACCTATTATGTTCCGCCGCCGAAAGCAGGTCTCTCCGGGATATTAGCAACTCTGGATTGTCACACGGTGTGGCCGGAATGGACTTAAGGGTGAGTTTCTTGTCTTTATTTCCTTTGTCTTGTGTCCTTCGTTATCGCCGACTCTTCTTTTTTTTTTATTGCTTTAGACTTACATGTTGGAGATTGAAAGCGTTCGTCGGGCCGAGACGCGGGCCGAAATCTTTTTGAAGATGGTCGTGAAATACCGCCGGTATCACAACAGGTGCCGGGATATGCACATGCAGCTTAGAGAGGGTGGTGGTACTTGGTCTCTGGGAGAAACTGGAGAAAAAGGACGAGGACATGGTGCAGTCTATCCGCAGATGTAGTAAGCTTGGGGGGTTGATTAGAGTTAAAGATGAGGAGCTCGAGGTAGGCAAGGGTATCGCGGCTGAGTGTGAGGACCTTCAGGCGACGTTGTCATCTTTGCGATCCGAGCTCGAGAAAAATGCCATCAGAGTTGCTAGTCTGAGCGAGGAATGGATCGAAAAGGTGGCCGACTTGGAGAGGAAGGTGGTGGAGTTAGAGAGGGCCGAAGGGGCTCGGGTGGCGGCTGTGTCGAGGGCGAAGGTGCTGGAAGATACTGTGCGCGTCCTCAGATCTGAACGAGAGACTGAGAGGGAGACGACCACGATGAAGGAGGCAAGACTCGAAGAGAGGATCGGCGAGCTCAAGCGGGATGCCTGGAGTCTGGGCGATAAAGTAGCGGCTCTCGAAGCTGAGAAGGCGCAGTTGTTGGCTCAGGCCCCCCAGACGCCGCTTCTGTTGCTGTCCCCCGCCACTTGTATGAGGTGTGGGTCCATGCTGAGGCCAAGCGAGATGTATATAAGTACTTGTGGGAGGCGGCAAATGTCATTGAGGCCCCTTTTGAAGATGCTCGCGTGAAGGCGTGCGAGGCTCGCCTCGCCTACGGCTATGATCCCGCGACACCGGAGGCCGATGGGGGTACTGAGGTTGAAGACGAGCTTTCCTATGATGATGGTGGTGCCGTCGGGGATGATGGTGGAGATGCGGCAGAGTGAAGTTTTGTGGTACTTTGATTGATTTTTTTTGTCCTTTTCTCTGGTGTTGCTTGTTGCTATTGTTTTGCTTTGTTGTTTCCCTTTCTGGGGTCTGTTTTGGCCTCTTGTAAGATGTTGTATGTAAATTTTGAATAAAGTTCTGCTTTTGGTTGTATGTCCCTGCCTTACTTGGGAATTTGGTGGGATCGACCCTTATTTTATTCGGGAGAGGGTGAATGTAAAATACTTCGAGCAAGGTTGAATAAAGTAATTCGAGCGAGGTCAAATGTAAAATAGTTCGAGCGAGGTCGAATGTAAAATAATTCGAACGAGGTCGAATGTAAAGTAATTCGAGAGAGGTCGAATGTAAACTAATTCGAGCGAGGTCGAATGTTAAGTAATTCGAGCGAGGTCGAATATTAAGTAATTCGAGCGAGATCGAATGTAAAATAATTTGAGTGAGGTTGAATGTAAAATAATTCGAGCGAGGTCGAATGTCATTTTGGAGACTCGAGCGAGGTCGAGTTTTACTTTGGCGGCTTGAGCGAGGTCGAGTTTTACTTTGGCGACTCGAGCGAGGTCGAGCTTTACTTTGGCGACTCGAGCGAGGTCGAGTTTCACTTTGGCAAATCGAGAGAGGTCGAGTTTTACTTTGGCGACTCTAGCGAGGTTGAGTTTTACTTTGGTGACTCGAGTGAGATCGAGTTTTACTTTGGCGACTCGAGCGAGGTCGAGCTTTACTTTGGCAACTCGAGCGAGGTCGTGTTTTTTCTTTGGCGACTCGAGCGAGGTCGAATTTTACTTTGGCGACTCGAACGAGGTCGAGTTTTACTTTGGAGACTCGAGCGAGATCGAGTTTTACTTTAGCGACTCAAGCGAGGTCGAATTTTACTTTGGAGACTTGAGCGAGGTCGAGTTTTACTTTGGCGACTCGAGCGAGGTCGATTTTTACTTTGGCGACTCGAGCGAGATCAAGTTTTACCTTGGAAACTCGAGCGAGGTCGAGTTTTACTTTGGCGTTTACTTTGGCGACTCGAGCGAGGTCGAGATTTACTTTGGCGACTCGAGCGAGGTCGAGTTTTACTTTGGCGACTCAAGCGAGGTCGAATTTTACTTTGGGGACTCGAGCGAGTCGAGTTTTACTTTTGGCGACTCGAGCGAGGTCGATTTTTACTTTGGCGACTCGAGCGAGGTCGAGTTTTACTTTGGAGACTCGAGCAAGGTCGAGTTTTACTTTGGCGACTCGAGCGAGGTCGAGTTTTACTTTGGCGACTCGAGCGAGGTCGAGTTTTACTTTGGCAACTCGAGCGAGGTCGAGATTTACTTTGGCGACTCGAGCGAGGTCGAGTTTTACTTTGGCGACTCATGGAGTGGTGTAAGAATATCGTGTGATACTTTACTTTTTATTGGAGAGTTTCATGCGTTGTAGTTTATGAACGCATCGGGGTAACTCCCAGTCCATATAGCCCCTTCATCACTCGGCCTGGAGAGGTCGTCAACGGAGCGGGTGATGAATTCGCTACTTAGAGGTTCATATGTGATTTGATGTGTATAGTCGGGTGAGTTAGTGTTGCATCCCCATGGCGAGCACATGGGCGAGCTCTTGGTACCCACGTCCTGCCTGTGTTGGGGCGTTTTGAGATTGCCGCACAGTCCCCTTCTTATGGAGATTCGTTCTGAGTCGTGTGTCTATTATTTTCACTACGGCATGGAGTGGAGGGTTCTTCCCAATTTTTCCGCTGCTGTAGGAAGGCATTTAGAGTTGGTATGTCGGTTGGCCTTGGCTCGCGAACTCGGGGGCGGGCGTCCCTGCTCTTCGTTTCACTTTATTTTGTAAAAGGGATAGCGACTTAGAGGTATAAAGAATCATTTGTTACCTTGGTTGGTTGATTAGCTGATGAATGAGGGATATTGTTCACATTTCCTTCGCCGGTTGCGCTCTTTAGACCTGATGTCGGCTTCACATCTAGCTCGTCATTCTTTGAGCCTGAGCGTTCTGTGGGTGGACAGTTTGCTCCTTCCGTTAGGGCCTCGAGTTCGAGTCCAGATTTGTTCTAGTCTCGGACGCACCAAGGTAACAATAACATAATTTATACCATAAACGCAGAGACGAAGAGCATTTTAACAGTAAGTTATACAACAAACATCGTCCCATATACTAAAAGGTGAGGTGGTATGTGCGGGGGCTAACCTGGAAGTGAGATTACGGGTGCGCTTGATGTGCAATAGTCACAGCTCCACTATGGTGGATCACGCTTGCAATGCGCCAGAATTGATGCCGTGGCTAAGCCCGGCGTAGCTCCGGTATCGTGTAAAGATTTATCCTTGGTTTGGCGGATCTAGAGGGAACTAAGGCTTTGGCTAGAAAATCCCCACAGACGGCGCCAAATTGTTTTACCAAAAAAGTGTTACCCTTTTCTTAAAATGAATTAATAAGTAAAATAGGGGGTAGATACTAACCAAAGATAATTAACTCTAGATCGTGGAGTATTGAATAGGACAAATCGAAAATAGTGAAGTTTGCGAAGTCGTCAAGATTATAGAAGACGTTAAGTGAAAATAATGGGCTTGCTTTCTCAATACAATCATTCTATAGTACATGATAAAGGAGCGCAAGAAAGTATCTCATTAACAGCTACTGATTGCATCTCTACTGATTTCATGGGGAAGATTACAAAGATGTGGAACAAGGTTGTGGACCTTCTCTCGAGTTACCCCTTGATTCCTTTTAGAGAAAGTTCTAAAAGAAGAAGAGAGAATCGGAAAAAGCCCCCTCTATCATTCTCTTAACCTGTATATATACTAGGTGTTATCCATTACCCAACTGTCCTTGACTGGTGTACTGTAACCTACCGTTGGCGCTTCAGGTCGACCTCCTTAAGTGCCATAGCATGTGCTATGTCGTAAAGGCCTTCTGATGATTCGACTTCGGCCGTGATGCTCGTCGTTACGGTGTCTTGTGTACACAATCACGGCTTAATTACCTTCTTGCCATTCCCTTTTTGAGGCCATTCTCACGTGGTCAGATTTCGACCCATACAGAGGATAACAAGCAACATACAGCTGTAGAGGCCTCTTAAGGTGGCCAACCAAGATAAGGCCATCTATAGTACGAGCTAGTATATGAATACGGAAAATTCACAACAAATGAATATAAGACATATCTTATGTATACACAAGCAGGCGAGTATCCGTTGTCCCGACTTTTATCTCTGTTGGGGCCCTCTCATTGCTATAGCAATAAGCTATGGAAGCTCCAGCTCGCTATCATAAGGGCCCGACTTACCCCGTGAGGCCAGAGTGAGCTCAACGATTAACCTCCATTCGAATTATAATAAAGCCAAAACAATTGATCAAGGGTTTAGAGGAGAATTGGATATTCAATATTTTTAACATTTTAGTTATGGTTATTAAATGATATGCATTTATGTGATGATTTAAGGTTAATTATTTAGTTAGGTATAAACTCCAATGCAAGTAAGTATTCACCACAAGATATCTTCACTACACACCGCAACTTGTGGATATTCTATTCACCCTCTCCAAGTTTTCTTATTTACATGGAGACACTCTTCTTTTCCAAATAGTATTGAATATTTTATACAATTCATACCTATTTAGTTAGCTTATAGTGGTTAATTAGGTGCATCTCCAGTACTAACATCTACTGTGTCACTTCAAATTGGAAGTTATTGAACCCAGTTTGCTATTCATTGTGTTTTGTTAAAAATATGTGTATGTACGCTCTTTTATTATTATTATCAAAACAGTTTAAATTTGAAATGATAAATTCTTTTAAAGCAAGTGCTTGTTACTGCAACGAAAATTGATCTTCAGGTAATGTAAAATATTCAAGTATTAGTTCTAACTGAGTGATGCGTGGCTAGAATTCATGATTTTTAGCATCATATACCGTGCATTTTAGGTGTTTTAATGATAAAAATACACGTCATGTGTGCTTAATGGGGTTTATTTAATATGCAGGTCAGTTGAAAATGGAATCCGAGCTAACGGAGAGCATAAACGTCGGAAAATATGTCCAAGAGTCGAAAAGGAAGAATCTGGAACAGGCCTGGCGTTACCCAGGCGTTAGAGCCAAAAC